>VYZP01075180.1:299-12057 GCA_013400635.1 Hypocryptadius cinnamomeus
AAAATGAATTCTTTATCTAGAAAGCTTGAAATGTGGTTAATTTAGTAGAAGAGAACCCCTTAGAATATCCGTAATAAATGCATTAACCCCCTTAATGAAGATCTCTGTCTAAACTATTAAATGTAGCAATGCTTCCATCTGGGAAGTACAGGACTCTGGTTCATATTGAAGAAATACTCCTCATATTTACACCACCCTTTTAATTACAAGATCTTAATGCACTTTTACAAACTGCACCTATGCTCTAGGAGGCTACAGAAAACATCAGAGAATAATGCAACAGCTGCTTTGTATAATCCCTATGGACTGGAGATTACTTCATTTTAGTTCAGGTTTCTACAGCTATTTGTCTATGACTTGACTGTTGAAACCATGGTGCCTCACAGTTAACATTAGCCACTGCTGTTTCATCTGCTGAACTTGCAATTCAAGAGATCGGGACAAGATCCAGAGACATTCAGGTCTGTGTAACTTGAGGATTGGGCAAAGTTTAAGCTCCAAAATTACGGGGAGCTGTGTAACTGAACCCCAAGCATAGCCTTTCGCTGACACAAGAGGTTGCATGTACTTGGATGCTGACTTAGAAAAGAAAGTGAGACCATCTAGGTCCTTTTGCAAATAGGGATAAAACAGATACTTCTAAGTTCTAGAAGCATCAACCAAATTCCCTATTTATACCTGGCCTTAGCAATAAACATGGGAGAGTGGAAGAGAATTTGCTTCCACCTTTGTCATAGCCCAGTGACATTCAGAAAACATGCTGAGAAAACAGAAACCCTGCTTTAATTTGCCCTGAACTCTGGGCAATAAAAATGGAGGAATTTGCAAAAATTGAAAAACAGTCAAAGTTCAGCAAGGAAGAGAGAGAGAGAGAGATAAAGTGAACAAACACATGGCCTTCTACCATATTGCTTAAAGTATTTCACAGGTAGAAAACACCCTCTTCCAAAATCTTCTGGGTTTTAGCTGATGGTTTACTGCAAAATACATGTAAAATTTAATATTTCCCAAGGATGGTGATTGTTCCTTGAATCAGATATAAGTACTTATCAATGCAGGGTGCAGTCAATCTCAATGGCAGAAGAAAGACAACAGGGAACTGCTGCCTTGGAACCAAAATCTTTAGGATTCGTTGCAATAGAAACTGAACCAAAAGAAAATACATGTAATTTGTGTATTTCAGGCTCAAAGTTAGTTCTTGGAAGACCTCTGACGAAAGAGGAAAAGTAAATTGTGCTCTGTAAATCACAAGAGATCTGTAGACTTCTGCAAAAGTTGGTAGCAGAATTTTTTGGTGCCTTTAACAATGCTGGGTGCACATTTTGAAGTGCTAAAGAATTTGGAATAAACTGCAGAAAATGAACATGCATTAACTGAATTTACAGCCTATGCTGTATGTGTTTCCTGATGTGTTTAGAAAGGATTTGGAGCAGACAGAGAAATACAGCCCTACTCCAACTCCATGCAGGCTGGAAGGGTATCCATTGTTCCTGCGCATTGTAACCATTGATTTGCACCAAGTGCTGTCTGCTAGAATCTCTCCAAAACAGTGAGGTGGTTTCCAAGCTGAGCTGTGGCAGCTCTATTTTGAAGGGTCGAATTACCATGGGAATGTGTCTTGTTGTGACATATCTCATGTAGTTGCATGGTTTTGTTTGTTTTGTCCTTGGAAGATGTGTGCCAGTAATTTTGAACATGAAAATGATGTATTTCTGTCCCTTTTTACGTGGAAATGCACTCAGCTCTAAGACTCCCTGGGTCAGATTGCCAAGGCTTTTCATTTGATGCTGGGTTGACACATCTTTATGTTTTTTTCATCAGTGCAACAAATTCTGAGTGCTAAAGAACACTTTTCTAATGATCCTTGGGCTCTCCTATACCAACACACAGTCACTATCACTGTGATTTGAATAATATTGGAAAACAGCTTTGAGTCTCTAAGATCGACTTGCAGCTGGTTAAAAGGAAACATAATTACAACTCTTGCTCTACATAGTCTGTGTCTCCAAACAACTAACTTCTTTAGAGTATTTGACTGTCAATTCCTTGATGCTCCAGCATTTGTTGGCTCATCTGTTGGTTGATTTGAGGACTACTGTTCCCACTTGCAGGTCTATTATTTATATATATTTCAATAAATCAAAATAAAATTAATTGCACTCATTATAAGACTGAGTGGGAGATGTTTGCATTCATTCTTAGGTGGTAGAATTGTGCATTCAGGAAAAAAATCAACTTCCTGTGAAATCAAAACTATCATCAGTAAGGGCATAATAAGCATGTAAAAGTGAGAATAACCAGCTGGTAATTTGCTTCAGTGAATCTGTAGAAATAGGGTGGAAAAAGATCTAACTTTAGAGATGAGAATAGGGAAGTCTTGAATTAGTTTGCTCTCCTCAAGGCAATGTACAGACCTTGAACTGCTGCTTGCAGTAAGTCAAGGCTTCCATCAATACACAGACCTACATGCTGCCTTTTGTGATGAAATTCTGCCTTTAGTATCTCTCTGCTCCTATCAGGTTTGTTTAAAGAACAAATAATTTTCTGTGAAACGTATGACTGATTCTGGCCTAAAGTATGACACTTCTGACTCCTGTTTTGCACACAGCAAATAGCATAAATTATGTGCAATATATACTGGTGATTATTATAAATTACTGCAGCTAAGAACTGCATATCCCATTACAAATGAAGTTTTGGAAAGAGTGGGCTATCATGCAATATGTTTTAAATTTATAGCATGGCTGCTCTGTTCAATAAAGTACATTAATTATAAATTAATAATGGGATTATATATTCAGTTAAAGGGTTTTTTTCCTAATTATCTGCACCTTGTCATCCAAAAAGTCTATGATAGCTCATCTGAGTGTGACAGCAACATTTCTACTGCTCAGCACGGAAAAAAAGCTGACCCTCCCCCTTCATTTTAATGTGTTATGACTTAAGTGTTCCTGTCTCTTTTCCACTGACTGAAGGACAAAAAAAAATTCTTGAGATTTTTAGACCTGGTTTTACCTCTGGTATGAAAATAGCTCTTGAAGAAACTGTACCTGAAAATAGGCTGAAATAGACTGTCCCTATTGTTTAGTTCAACTCCTCAACCAAGGCGAAGAGAAACGAGATCTGCATTATGTTCCCAGTTCTTCTGCTGACTCTATTTCTGTCTGACTCTTATTCTGTCTCTATGCATCTGCAAAATGGCACACTGAAAGCTGAAAGGAACGGAACAATTTTAATTATGGTTTTGAGAAACATTGATATTCAGTACTTCTGTGTAGTTCATCTTGTCAAGTGACCATCTCTGGGGATAAAACTGAAAAAAAAGGGGAGGAGTAGAGATGGTAAAAGGATGGTGGTTGTTTTATCTCCAGGGACATATTTTGGAGGTCTCAAAGAATACCAATGGATGAAGATAAACAGCTGATAAAAATCATTTGTTAAAATAAACTTGCAGATGCAGCAGAAATACCAAAGAGAGGATGAGAAGGGAAAGTTGAGTGTCAGGAATAATTTTTGTCACTGCATGTCATGGTCTTAGATGTTAGACATGGGCCAATTGCTAACCTCCTGGTTGGTAGTTGGGAGAACCCAACTCTTTTCCCAAGCATTTTCTTTGGAAAAAGACTATGTGATAGTTACTGGGTTCAAAAGGTGGGATTCTTTTTTGGGAAGGGTTAGGGTCAGGGTTCTGGGAAGGTTTTTTATTTTGACCATTGATTTAGCTGGAATTTTTTGTGTAATTTTAAGTGACCTGTATATTTTCCCTAGACCTTAGGAGAGGCACATTTTAAAATCTAAAGAAATAAATAGAATAAACAGAATATATGTTAAATTCTTCAACTGGAGGCTTTTTTAGGGAAACCACCGAATGTATGTTGGTCTGGAAACAGTGATTAAAGGTTAAATTCTGTTGTAATAATACTTTTCTGTTTGGTTGGGTATTTTTAAGATACTCATTCTTTTGGTGTCTCTTATGAGTATCTTGTGCCTACACAGCTTGTAACTGAAATTTTTGGTTGATAGTTTCTTATAGGCATTCCTATTGTTATGCCACTCCTGGCTATTTGCCAAGAGCTATTTGTCCACTTTGAAACATGCCATTTTGTTCCCATTGATCCACTCCTTTGTGTTTTTGCGTGTCCCCTGTGTCACCTCTGTGATGTGGGTGCATCCATCAGTTTTGTGTCATGTGGAACTCATGACATTGCTTCCTCATAGATAAGATTTTCCATGCTAGACTCCTGAATATGACATCTAGGTATTCAGATACCAAAGATGTGTTCACAGCATGAGGACTCAAATAGAACAAAGTAAACCTGGTTTTGTTGACAGTTACAAATGATGAATTTGTATGAATTTGTGCCTTTGATGTATTTTTCCCACAACTTCTCAAAGTCTTTCAGATGCTGTTAGTAGTATTTTTCTCCCAATTAAACACACATTTTTCTCTGATATGAGTTCTGCCCAACTAACTTGCAGCTGTGTTTTTGCTATCCTTCAGAAGTGCTGCTGCAAATACAGGCAGACATGCTGAGAGTCACAAAACAAGATTTTAACCAGAACTCTGAGTAAGAGCATCCTTAGTTGTGTGTCTAAGGTACCTTTGCTTCAGATATCATGACATTGTGAGCCTGTCCCTGGGAAAGTCATTTGGGTGAACAGTTTTAAGGATTGTGTGTAAGGACTTTGGGACAGATCTGCATTGTTTGCAGCTGAGATGGGGCAGTTAAGTGCTCCTCATTGCTGTACAGGCTGCATGCAGCTATCTTTAAACCTATAACTGGTGCAAACCCTGCATAATCTTTTCCTGAATAAGCTGTCTCAGGAAGCTTTTTGTGGGCTATTGTGGGTTTTGCTTTTGTGTGTTTGTGTTTGTTGTCTTTTTTCAAAAAAAGTCTAATGCATCTTTGTCTAAATCCATCACATTAAGAGATTTCAAGGGCAAGTAACTCTATGTGCTTTCCTTCTATTTCTCTCTTCACTTTTGACAAGCCAGAGCAATGTTTGCCACCTCAGTACTCTGCTTTTTCTCTTCTCTAAAAATTACCGTGTTTTCTAGAGACTCAGCAAGGACGAGAATGGCAACATTTGAGAGAGGTAAAAGGCAGTATATCATCAGTCAACTAAGCGAAATCCACCAAAAAATCACAAATGTGCCTATTATAAAGGTTTGCTGAAAAAAAGGTCAAATTTTTAAAACATGGGGCTGGGATTTTTTGTTTTGTTTTGATTTTGGGTTTTTTGTTATTGTTGGTTGGGGGGTTTTTGTTTGTTTTTTGGTTTTTTACACCTGTAACTTACTGGCACAGCTGATGTCATTTAGGCTCTGATTCAGCAAAGCACTTACCCATGCTACTTAGTCCCCTTGACTTTAATGGGAAGTAATTACATGTTCCAACAATGCACATACAGAAGGGCTTGGCTGAATCAAGGTTTTAGACGACATAATAAGAACCTGATTGGGAAGGAGGGGGAAGCTGAATAAATGCTGTGCTCAAAATCAAGCCCATGCTCTTCAAAAATACAGAGTAGGAACCCGTTTGTGACAGTGCTTTCCCTATGTTGTGGCACACATTGATCTGAATGCTATACAAAAATAAAAAAAATATCATTCTAATCACTCTATCCATGTTATTGCCCATGAAGTCCACGTTTGGATTGTCAGACTGTAGCTGTGCATAATGAATCAGCTCCAAATGATACTGATTCTTTCTTTAGCATTTTTTCTCCTTTTTCAGTGTTCCATCTCTTTCCTTTATTTTTCATTTTCAAATGAGGACAGTATTCCTATCTTGTATTTGAATGTACTGCCTTTTGATTATGTTTGTCAATGTTACTGTTGATGTGAGCTGTATTAAAATAGCAATTTGAAGTAGCACTGGCACCAGACAGTCACTGCTCATTAATATCATCTCCAGAAAAAATCATACAACAGATCTACTACCTGCTTTATAGTTCTCGAATAGTAGTGTGGTACAAACTGTCCACACAGTGCCACTGTGGCTTCCAGTCACTCCTGTTACATTACACTGAGTCTGATTTCATCTCCTTGAGAAGGCTTTATTACTGAGCATGGAGCCAATCCTCCTCACTCTGAATCCCTGCTGACATTAATGGTCCTTCTCACTTAACAGATTGGGCTCAAGGGATGTAAGGGTAACAATATTGTTTTTCCCTAAATTCTTACGGAAATATACTGCTTGAGATATTGTGGCTAAATTTGCACAGGTGATTTTTTGGTGGAGCAAGAGCTTTGTTTTTGTTCGGGATTTTTTTGTTTGTTTTGTTTTTGGGTGGGTTTTTTGGTGGGGGAGGCTTTTGGTTTTTTTTTCTAGATGCAAATAAATCTGTTGCTAGTAAAACAAGGGAAAATATTTCTTTGGTGTGTGTCTGTCTGTGTAGATGGTGCAGCATACTGTGAGCTAGTAGCCAAGCTGACTCTTCTATTGTGAATTTAAATAGGCTATTTGGGCCAATAGGATTACTAGAGTCTTGAAATGTCACCAACATTCAGTGGAAGAATTCAGCCCAATCCCCATCTACCCGTTTACTAGGGTGGACCTGAGTAGCTGGATAAGTAGGGCTAGTGCCTGTATTCATGTAGCTTTGGAATTATAAAATATTGTTGGGGGAGTCATTCCTAATCAGTGATGTTGTCTGTTAGACTGCCCTGTTGAGACAGACAGTCTTCCTACAAGCCTAAAGAGAAAACCAGGTCGCATGCTGCTCCTGTCGTCCCAGCCCTTTAGCACAGAAATATTTTGTGTCACCCAGAGAGGGCAAATGTGCACATCAAGGCTGGCCCTGGCCCTACTGTCCCTCGTGGGGAGCGGTGTGGGGGCTGCTCTCAGTGGCCCTGCTGCTGGTGAGAGGTGACAGGGGCAGCGGGAGGTGTTGGAAGCTGTCACACGTCCCTGCCAGGTGTGCGAGCTCAGAGGGAGCGTGGCCCAGTAAAGGGCTCTGGGTGTGGCACCTTCAGTGCTGCTGGCTGCTCCCAGAGTGAGGGCCAGTCTGGACTGTTCTTTGCACCTCCTGTCAATCTACAGTTCTGTTAACACCCTGCATGTGTTTTGTAGTCCCCTACAATATCTTTTGGAGACTTCCAGTACTTTCTTTTCTTTTCTTTTCTTTATTTTTTTCATAGAGGGATGGGAAGAGTTATCCGGGTGTGACAGCCACAAGCAATCCTTTTCTGTTAGTGCAGCAAGGACATCTTCATCTCACTGTGACCAGGATGGGCACAGTGCTGCAGTCATTTTTCTCAGTGGAAAAGTCCTGGCTTGGTCATGCAGGGTATACCATGCTCACCTGTGGAGTGCTGGAGGCACTGGAGTGGAGCTTGATTAAAATTATAAGGGAGAAAATGTGGGATTCATTGATTTAATTGTGGAATGGGAAAAAAATCCTCAACTCTCTGCTTTTGTTTTAGAAGGGTGTTTGCTTGTTTTTTAAGGATAAAACACCTTGGGAGAAAGAAATAACTGACTTCAAAGGTATTTTAGGGAATCTGGGGCTTGGCTGCCTTCCTCACAAGCCTCAAGCACTGACCTATGTCCTGTTTTGCTCAGTTGGGCTGGAATTTGTGGGAAGCTGTGGGCAACTTTATGAAACTGGGGGTATTTTTCAGCAGGGATTTAAGACAGAGAAATAAATCTCAGTGACATTGAAAGAATGACTCTATCAGCGTGTTCAGACAATCACGCAGGGCCATCTGTGCTGGGCTTTACATCCTTAGGCAATGTGAGCATGATGGGGGAGCACAGGGATCAGCACAGGGTGTCTGCCCTTGTGCAGTTATGGTCTCTTTATGCTCTCTTCAACCTAAAGTTACCAGGTTCTTGTATCACTTCCAACAAGACAGTAAACAAACAACGCTGCAAGTTATTTTACTTCATTCCACCAGAAAACATTCTGTTTAATGGAGGGTGCTGTGCTCAGCTTCTGTGTGATGCTCAGGACAGTGCTGACCCTGCTGGTTTGCTACTTGGGCACTGGCTTGTGTTTCTTCCTTTCTTCCCTGGTACTTATGGCACCCCTGGTACTTATGGCATAGGTAAACATTGCTGAAGGCTTGCTATAGATGTAAGCTTCTTGAAACAAGGATGGTGGCTCTTGATCATATTTTCAAACCTGTTAGAAACATTATTTCTTAGCTATTAAGTGACATGAAAATAAAAGAGTGACATGTTAGCAAGTGTGTGTGAAGTGTCATTCTTCTGATTTCATCAGTCCAGTTTACATTGTTACTCTTTGGGGGTTTTTTTATAATTGGTGCAAAGCTTGAGTCTTTATCTTGATGGGTGTTTTCTGTGGTGTGTGAGAGTTTTGGGTTTTCCCTTTCTGTCAGATACTGTTGCCTTGCTGCTGTAATAGATCAGAATGAGAGGACAGGCAGCTGGTGCCCTTCCCTGACTGCTCTGGCTGACATTCCTGAAAGTTGAATTAGGGACAGTGTTATTTACTCTATCTTTCGCTGCACTGAGAGAATAAATTCCAGAGTCTCTACCATGTGTGTTGTCTTCACACACTGGAAAAAGAAGCTGTGTCCTTCTGAGACAGATTCTTTACCATTGATGGGAAATTAATGATAGCAACTCAACTATTGCTTGTTCGGATTAACTAAAGTGATCAAAGCCTGAATGTTGTTTGGTCCCATATTTCTAGTCTGTTGTGAGCCTCTGGATAATCAAATAATTTCTTTTTACTTCAAGAGATCGTTTTACAAGGGGGAGCATGGTATCGTGTTCCACTCTAAAGTACTCTGCTACCTATTGATAAAACCTTCTATTTCAGAATCCATTTGTTTTTGCTTACAGTTCTGTATTTGTAGAAACAATTAAGCTCTGTGATTTGAAGAGAAAATAAAAAACAAGCTCTATCTTTGTACACCATTATTTCCCCAGCAATTTAGAAAAAAAATCTTTTAATGCCAAATGGTAAAATCCGGCTCTTGCTGCGTTTTTAGCGCTGACATGCAAACTTCCCACTTAGTTAAATGAAGTTTTGTGTAACTGCTGAGCATGACAAGGTCTGATGTTTTTTAAAATGCTCATGTGAGAGCTGAGGCTGCTGCAGTCCCATCAGCAGGAGCAGAATCACATCTACTAACAAGGCAAAAATAAACCTCAGTTTAATGAGTTGCAAAAGGCCTGGTCTCTTCGCCCTCTGAAGTAGTCTATTTTAGAATGGCTGTTGGCATTGTCGGGAGGGTACAGCACAGGAGACTTATATGGTTAAATTTTATAGTAGTCTAATAATGAAAAAAGCATGTGTAAGGCCTCTTGGCAAACAGTCCATAGTCGTGGCAGTATTCCTACAAATAAAGCTGCAAAAGTGGAGAGAGAGATATAATTAATGGAGATCTGCTTTATTTGCCAGGAGAGATTATTCTATGCGGGGAGCAAAGGGTATGTGCCTGAGAAAAATGTAGAGAAAGTAGACTTGTTTTGTGGTGCCCTAAAATGCAGTTTAATGAAAATGAGAAAATAATGGGAGGAAAGTCACTTGTGTAGTCTCTGGCCAGCTGCCCAAATATGAGTGGAGATGCACTGGCCCTGGGCTGTGCTTCCAGCACAACTCACAGAAAGCTCATTGTTCTTGCACACATTTGCTCTATTTTCAGACACATGCTATTTGAAACCACGTTTTCTCTTTTGCTCTTTGCTCCTTTCTTGCTCTCAGCTGGTGGTGAATTTCCACCTTAGAATGTTACTTCTTGAAATGTTTTCTCTTTGCAGAGCTGTATCTGTTGTTTTCCATTCTCCCTGGGGGGACAGTAGGAGTCTGATGAAGCTTGAAGGTACCTGGAGTTATCTCTGATTTCCTGCTCCTCAGGCAAACCTTGGCAGGGCTTGCCTGAGCTGCAGAGATCCAGCTCTCAGCTGCATCTCAAGCAACCAAACCATGCCAAGCCTCATTTTATTTATCCATAGCTTGAAAATATTTGATTTCTTGATCTGGTGTATTAAACTCAGGTTGGCTGTGTAACAACCCCTTCTATTTTTTCCCTTTTTCATTTGTCCCTCCTGGACATTTGCACAAAGGGGAAGGGACAGTATAAATAGATACTGTGCATTAGCTCTCTGACCCCTCTTCCCCCCATACTATGTGTAGTCATTATCCAAGAGTTTGCTCCGTGAGTGTTTTCATTTTTCACTGAACATTGCTTTCTGGAAAGCTATTTCTGGTGATTCCTAGCTTTTCCTTTTTCAGAATTTGATCTACCTCTGTCTTTCCCAAGGACTTTGACTGCTGTCTGGATTCAAATTATTGTTATTATTGAGCACATTTCAAGGAATTAATGTTGGAAATAGTGCAAATCTGTTTGGCTTTCCCTTCTCCATGGTTAACTGTACTTTACTATCAAGGTTTTCAGGAGATTTATTACTGAGACTTTGAATTCACTTTATATCTCCTTTGCATGTATTGTTCAAGACAAAAATTATTCATCTTTCACTTCAGCAATAGAGAAATACCTTCTAATGTTATTACCTGAATAATGGTACTGCATTAATGGCTATTGGTTCAAGGAGAAATAGCTGTGAAAATATTATGGAGTACCATTGATAAATGTAATAAGTAACATTTTGCCTGGCATTTTACTTGCTGGGCTTCTACTCAAATTTCTCATTTTTTTAAAAATGTTCATAAAGAAAAGATGCAAAATTTTGATGCAAATAATAATAGTAAAAAAAGAAATAAAGCTGATGGAAACTATATGAAAGAATTATCTCAAAAATATCCTGTTAGACATTTTTGTTTGTGTGGGGTGAACTGTGTTGTTGCTGAAAAAGTGAGCTCTTCAAATTGCAGAGCCACAGAAGACACATCTATGATAGCTCATACTTCTTGCTCCATCCCCACATGAAACTTCCTTGACAGGTAAAGCATGAAATATGAGCTAAAATAGTCTTAAAATATACATTTATAACTATTTTGTACTATAAAATCCGGGATGTGAAGACCTGTTCAGTCACTTCAGCAACCCAACTACCATCACAGGGTTGTTTCCTTGAGATTTGGTCTCAGAAAGTTTTCTGGCCCTGTTTCCTGGGGGATGTGGTCTCACTCCCAACTACTGAGACAGCATGATCACACTTAATGTGGATGAACGTAGTAGAAATCTGAATTTACTGAGTATATGCTTGCACATGTAGGGATTTTCTAATTTAGTTTCTTATGACTGACATATGTATGTTCCCATGTGCATGAATCACTTTGCAAATATCACACAGCACTTACAGGATGGTCAGGGTATCAGACCCAGCCAGCAGGGGTTTTGGAGGGATAGGTCATGTTTGACCAACCTGGTCTCCATTTATAATCAGGTGACCCGCCTGGTGGATGCAGGAAAGGCTGTGGATGTTGTCTATTTAGACTTCAGCAAGGCCTTTGACACTGTCTCCCACAGCATACTCCTGGAAAAGCTGCAGCCCATGGCTGGGACAGGAGAACTCTTTGCTAGGATCAGAGCTGGCTGGATGGCCGGGCCCAGAGAGTGGTGGTGAACAGTGCTGCATCCAGCTGGGGCCAGTCACCAGTGGTGTCCTCAGGGCTCTGTGCTGGGGCCAGCTCTGTTCAATATCTTCACTGATGACACAGATGAGGGTGTTGAGTCTTTCTTTAGTAAATTTGGGTACGACACTAAGCTGGGAGCGTGTGTCAATATGTTGGAAGGTAGGATGGCTCTGCAGAGAGACCTGGAATGGTTGGATGGGTGGGCAGAGTCTAACAGGATGAAGTTTAATAAATCCGAGTG
>VYZP01075182.1:0-26521 GCA_013400635.1 Hypocryptadius cinnamomeus
CATGGAGTCCTGCTCATCATTCTTCCCGCCCATCGGGAAAAAATTTCACCGATAATTCTTCTCACCCTATTGACAAGACAAGAGAAAATAGGCACAAATTAAAATATATTTTATCACTTGCTCAGGTTTTATACTCTCTGTTGGGCTGAACCATGTACCCACTTCCCCAGTGCTGGTCTGGCTGCCACAGAAGGCTTTTCTCTCCACTAGTCACCTCAAGGCATATAACCCGATGACCCACTCATGTGTCCACACAAAGAATATCTTTCAGTGCCCTTCGTGCGGAGATAAGCTTTTTTTTTTTTTTACAATAATTGGCAATCATTATTTATATACTCCCTGAGATAATTACTCTTTTGGTCATCTTTTCTAATCCTTCTTCTGTTGCCAGAGGGTTTGAGTCAGTTACAGTGGTTGAAGGTCAGAGAAACTAAACAGCAAGGAAGAATAGCTGATCACTGACTAAAATGTCAGGGCTTGAAGACAGATAAGATAATTTTTATTAATATTCAAGTGAAGTAAAATGCTTCAACCTGCAGATATGTATCTTGAAAGCTGCAGCTGCAGACTGTCATATATTGCTCACCTTTCCTGTGTCATTTTGCTACTTTACTACGAGATTTCTTTTGCCATATTCTGAGTAATTTACACTCCTCTGTAGTTAATTTTAAATCTTTATCCTAATTTACTAACTTCTAAGATGTCTTAATGAGCTCTGTATTTTTATGGTCTTGAATAGTCCAAATTAGTAAAAGTGTTTTATTTTAAAATATGCAACGAATGTATTTTAGACATGGGATATGGGAATGTTTTAAACTAACTAAGCGCTGCTAATATTTTCCCCAAATGGATAGATTCACTGGCTGACTATTGGACTACATAAGTTGATATCAATTTCCATTTTATAGCAAACAGAACCAAATTAATTTAATTTGTTCAATTCCTGACCTATGAACATGAAGAAAGAAGTTTCAGTTTAGACAATGCTTATGTTTTTGAGGAAGTGGGGTGGTAATGTGGTATAAGTTGTGGCAACGGAGTAAGAAGAAGATATAAATTAAATTATATAACATGAGGTTTATATATGTCCCACACAACTGTATGAAAACTCAGCAGAAAACAAGACTTTTTTTACATTTCTATACCAACTCAGAACTAAAATTAACTTTTTTGTAGCAAAGTGTTCAGTTGAGAACATCAAGAAAATAAACCATGAAACCATAAAGGCATGATTTTTTATATAAGAATTTGTTTTCCAAGTTTAACTTATTAGTCTTAAATGATCTTTTTAAACCTAATTGTTATGACTTTCACTGTGTTTTGATGATTTCATGTCATCAGTTCAAGATTATTTTGTCGTTAAATAATAATTTTTAAAATCCCCTGTCATTTTGCATTTCCTTCTAGAAATCAGAGTTTTAGAGCTTTTGAGAACTGATACATCCTAATTTTGTTGATTTTGAGGTACAGGAGCATTGAAGGCTCTTTAAGGCTTCCTTGCTGAACTGCTCCCTAAATCTGGGGCTGGTATGACAAATTTGCAGGAAAATCTTCAGCATGTGGCAAAGCACTAAAACTCAACACTCAAACTTGGTAGGAAAAGTCAAGATGTAAGCTAAGAATTCCATGTAAATATGTGGCTAAAACAGCATATAAATGTGTGTTTTAAAATAGAATTTTTAAATTAAAAAAAATATATGAAAATATATTAACAAAATATTGTTTTTTGACTTAACAGTGTTTCATTAATCTTCATTAATCAGAAGAATGAGAATTTTTGAAATTTCAAAGTGAAGAGGAATGGGGTTTAGGGTGTTTTTATTTTTTTATTTTTTTATTTTTTTTTTTTTTAGTTTTTATTTTTTATGGGAAGCTGAAAAGGCAAGATCTTAGATTAACTGTAAATTGACATTGCTATGTTATTTGATGCAAACAAAAAATATTTACTTTTCAGTTAGATAACATTAAAGTTTTATATTGATATTTAAATAGAAATGTAAATTTAAAGCAAAGTTCCAGTTGTATGAATTGATCTGGTACTCTCTTTTCCATTAAACAGAATGAATGAAATTTCACTCTTAAAAGTAAATATATTCCCTCACATCCCTTTCAATTTTCTGTTTTCCAAAGGTTTAATTTTGTTAAAACCTGAAGGCAGAGATATGGAAAATATTGCTTTTCTTGATAGCGATGGTAGAATTTTTTTTGTAAGTTGTGATTTTTTTAAATTTCCAGAGTGTAGTACTCTGTTTTTGTAAATACAGTTTACAGTAGACTTGAGGAAGAAAATAACTTTTTTCAACACTTGACAAAATTATGAAGCTCAGCCTTCTTTTTTCCTCTCAACTATGTGCCACAGGAAAACCTTACATGGCATAGAGAAATAACCAATCTGTATTTTCTTTCCTTAAACTGATGCAGCATTTTGAAATGAAACTTGAAGGAAACATGTGCATGATCCCATTATAACTTCGTGATCATTTCACAAAACAATAACGCAATGAATATTTTTAATAAGACCAGAAACCTTAATTGCTTTAAGGTTTTATTTCTGTTGCTATAGTGATTCTGAGAAAACTCTAATACAACAACTGAATCAACTTCCTGCCATGGAAGCAATCCAAAAATCAGAACAAAAGCCTTCCACAGACTGGACGTGATGTCCTGGATTGTTATAATTCAGCATACATGTCTTAGTAAAGCAGCAGCCTTGCCTAGTCCTAGTCCTAGAATGCTGCAGCTTCTTGTCTAGGGGGGAGAGACCAGGTAAATGCATTCTGCAGGGAAAGTGTCCAGATCTTCCATTGAAACTTTTATATTTACAGATTTAGTGGGCAACTGGTTTTGACAAAAGGGCATTACACTGTTCTTCAACAGTTTAATCTTAAAGAAAAATACAGTGTACCTCTCTGGATATCTTCTTGTAATGAACATTACTGACCTTATTTCCATTCCTTCTCTCTTCTGGTCTTTGGGGACACGTCCTTTGGCTGCTGCTGAGAGAACAGGTGAGATGAGTGGCACAGGAATACAACACAGCAAGGAAAGGGTAAGGAAAAAGCAAGTTGCTGCCAGCTGTCCTAGTATCCTCGTCCCCAAAACAGCAGCAGGAAAACTAAGCCAAGCATTCCAGGTCTCAGCCACATGTTTGCCCCACATTACACCATCTCCTTTTGCTGTTGGCGGGAGCAATTGAGATCCATTCTGCTCATCCTTAGAACAGCTGCCTTCAATCTCGCCTGGGCCATTGAGAAATCTCAAGCCAGTTTGTGGGCAATTTAATGAGGACACAGTAATAGAATTGAAATAATGGATAGGAAGTTTTTATGTTACCGATTCTCTGCTAAACTGACAATTATTTTATTTTTATGAGAGACATACCCATATTTTGGTGAAAAGAACACGTGCTTTTCAAAACATTAGGTGTTGTCTGAAAAATAATTTCTAGAGGTCTACAGCTAAAAAGGAAAACTGCAGACAAAATGTCTAGTCATTTTCTGTTTTTAAAAAAACAGGTTTGAAACTGTCAAACTATACTCATTTCTTCAATTAAAAACCCTCAGTAAAGGGTAAGAGAAACATGGAAAATCACCGGGGTATCAACAGAAGTTGTAGAAAGGTGTTAAATCCATCTTCAAAGAACCTGAAGCTAAACATATCAGTCACAAAATTAAGTGACATAAGTCTGCTAGGGCTTTTTTGCCCCTGTACCTACAGTGCCAAGATGGTTTGACACAGGCATAAATATTCTTCTTGGCTGCCTTGATGCTGAATGCTGACCTTGTGGGTGGCAATGCTTAGAAAGATGTTTGTCCCAGTAACTGCAGTGCAGGAGGAAGAGGGCAAAACGTGAAAGCATTCTTGCATCCTGGCAAAAGAGAATGGGAACAAAATTCAGAAATTGTGTTCAAAATTTAGATTAAGTTTCATGTTATTCTTACTAGGAAAAAAAATAATGGCAGCACTGCAGGGGAAGTAATGTGTGTTTTGTGGTGTTACAGAAAAGATTTAGACAATCCTTGAGTTCAGCACAGCCTGGAAACACTTTTTAGCCTATGCAAGGGATTTCAGTGGGCCTCTCAGCCTAAAGGAATCACTTCATCCCACAGAAAGTGAAAGGCATTGATAAGCTCTGGCAATCAACTTAACTACAGCAGTATTTTCCAAAACACTGTTCTTAGATCTGTTGTGACTGTTTCATGACAAAGGTATTCCAACAAAACAAAATCTTTCTAATCTCAGAAGATCCATTTTTGCTTGTTAGTTCTTTATTTTGCTCCTGGTAATTGGCAAGTGTTTGAAATTTCCTTTGTTAAATTGAAGGAATGTTTCGCAATTTTTAATTTTTTTTTTCAGAAAGAGAAATTAGTATGTTTTATATCAATTTTTTCCTACCTTGGCAAATCCAAGACATACAGAATTGAACAATTGTTTTAAAATGAGAAGTAAACAACCACAAAGAAGGTTCCCATGTAAAGAGTGGCAAAACACTAAGCTCTCTATTTTCATGTCAGCATTTAAAAATACGTATTTTAAATCTGTGGAACTATAATAGGTTCTGCATATTCTTCCTACAAGGCAACAAGTGAACTTTCTTCTTTCCAGATCTTTGATTCAAGATTAAAATATTAATGTGGGAAATAGTCTTCATTCTGGAGACCCCACACATAAAGTTTTGTAAATGCCTTTTCAATCTAGACCATATTATTTTAACTTCAAAGTTGCAGCAAGTGCTTGCATAGGTATTTTGATATAGTGCAAACAGAATTCTGAGAGGAAAAGGTTCCTTTTGTAGTCTGCAATCTGGTTCAGTGTTGTTTTGTTCACCTATAAATTCCATGTGGCTTGTGGGGAGTGGGGCATTGTTCCCCCAGGAGAATACAAATGTCTGTGTAAAGAAGTGGCCAAACTTGTTTCTTGTCACCTGGGTTGCTGTAAAAGATAAGAACTGTCTTGGCTGTCTCCAATTTTGCCTGGAGGGTGTTGAGATACACTGTGGGTGTGCTCATGCACACTCACCTAAACTGAGTGTTTTTTGACCCACACTGAAATGAAAGTGCACTTTGATGATTGATATTCCTAATAAGTAAGAGCTTTGAGCAGGTACAAATGCACTTTTAAATTAGTGCACTTCATTAGTTAACAACTTGAATAGTAGGAAGGCTGGCCTGGGAGCAATTGGTCCACTTCTCTGAGCCCTGATTTGGGCTGCTACAGCCTGTTTTGCTGTCGATCAAGAATCACATGCTTTGCTGGTTTTCACTTCACAGTCTTGAGTATAAATTAAGAGTTAATCAGAGTAAGTGTAAACACCTTTAGAAGAGTGTTTGTCAAAGTTCGGAGAACTTGCAAATTACAAAATTATTATGGAGTCATCAGGCACCTTTGAGAGTATCCTGTAGTTCAGTCTGCCTTTTCTCCTGCTACTTGTTATATTCCACATATGTTTGGTGATGGAACCAAGGGGAGCAATTTTCTATGTTATGAGGATACATACTGGGTTTCTCTGCTTGACTTTAAGTACCAGAAGAGCCATTTCAGCCTCTCCTGATTCTCATTAAAACCTCATGTAAAGCAGAGAGGGTGATCATGTAGCCATACAAGCTTTGTAGCCTTACTAAGCGACGCTCTTTCCATGATGAAAAATCGGTGGGACCAGAAATAGACATTTCTGTTTGCTCGTTCTTAACAGGGACCCATGTGTGATCAGCATCTTTAACTTGGGAAGTAACTGCTGTAGGAATGAGGGAATAGATTTGTACATCTTTCTCCCACATTAAAGGTTGTTGTCTGCAGCCAGACCATCATCAAATGGATAGCAGAGTTTGCTGTGTTAAATATGCCTAAAATACAGGGAGTTGTTAGTGGTCAGTGTATTGAGGAGTACATTTAGTGCTCATGTAAGGAGTACAGCTCTTGAGTGCAGCTGCAGCTGCAGGCTGGGCCCTGAGTGTGGAAGCCCAAGCCCCAGGCAAGAGGCCATGACCTGCCCAGGGACCTGTAGCCCAGCCAGGTGACGGGACACTCAGAGACACCTCAGGAGCCGATGACTCCTGACTTCCCATGCTTAGACTGTGAGAGTATAAAAGCCCAGGGGTTCCTTGGTTCAGGGTCCCTCCCTAGAGGCACTCAGCTTGAGCTGTTATTTTGTTATTGCTCCAAGATTTAATTATTTTAAGAATCTGGACATCAGAGACTCTGCTAAGGGAAACCTGGGGTTGAGCCCATAAGGAAACTGGTCTCACTGGGAGTATGGAGGATGTAGCTGCCAAAGGGGCCTTGGTCCCAGATTAGGTGATGCCAGAGTGGCTCCTGGATGGTCAGATAGGGAAGTCTCCTTAACAATTGTCCTCCTTTGACCATCCAGCTGTTGACTGAAATTATCTTGTAGCATTAAAAGTTTTAGTTTGTTCTGCAACAGTTTAC
Source organism: Hypocryptadius cinnamomeus (assembly GCA_013400635.1). Taxonomy (NCBI): domain Eukaryota; kingdom Metazoa; phylum Chordata; class Aves; order Passeriformes; family Zosteropidae; genus Hypocryptadius; species Hypocryptadius cinnamomeus. Next base: position 6,427 of record VYZP01075182.1, read on the forward strand.
TTGTCATCAGTCACTTTTGCCACATACATGGGCAAGAACTGCTGTCTGAGTGGAATGGGGTGGAGCAAGTGGACATTTCAGTGAGAAAGATCTGGAGGTATCAAACTAAGAATAAGGTAGTAACAGGTTACTTTGCAGGGTCTTTCCTTTACATTTAATTCCTTGATGTTCTACTGCCTTCTAAAACTGATAACAACTGCAAGTCCTGATTAACCCCAGTTAAATGCTCTTTTGAGGAGCAAACAGTGCCGAAGTCACTTGCATATTTTGTGCTAGTGAAGTGCACAGAATTTGTCAGCAGGTTACAGACTGCTGTGAGTATTCCCAGTTCAAGCCACTGTGATTGGATAAGGGTCTAGAGCTTAATTAATTTCATCACCATTTTGATGTCTATTTATGTATTTACACCATTACTACATGACTAAGATCATGTAACAGCCACAGGAATGTAAGCAAAAACTGTATTTTCTGTGTTGCCCTGCTTTTTGTAGCCTTTGTATCTGCTTTGACAGGGCTTTCTGCCAAGCTGTAAGTGGCTGGAATACTCACTGAACTGAAAACTGCTGTCAATGTTTGTTTAAATATGTAAGTATTTGTTGTAAACCCCTGCAATGTTTGGTTAACTGTAGCACTTTATGTAGGATCTGCTAAGATTAAGGACACAGTTTACACTGGAAAGAACTTCTTTAAAAAATTAACAACAACACCAGAACAAACATATAACTTTGTTTTCTAATGTCTTTTTCCTTTAATTACTTTTGTAGAAATTACTAATGTGTTTGTTTTCAACATCTAGAATGAAATTTTATTCGGTAATTTTTTTCATGCATTCTTTTTTTTTGTTTGATTTTTCCCCCCCATGTACTGTGTGAGTCAGATCTGTTAGTGCAAGGTGTGGATTTCTGGCAGTATCTCAAGTAAATACATCATGGAATCATATGTTTGTTGTTCAACTGATAGCACTAATGTTTTCTACAACCCAAGAAATAAATGAGCACCTTTAAAAAATTTTGTGAAAAATCCTGAGATGGAGTAGATACTGGTTTTGAAGGCTATTTTTTAGTTGTAGCTGGTTCACAGACTTCTTGTCATAGTGTATTTATGCGTCAGAAATATTGCCTGAAAACTAGATAAAAGCAGAACAGCTTGTAAAAAAACATGGAGGCACTGTAGTGTAGATTTTATCATTCCAGAATGAGTTTAAACCACAGCCACCCAACAACCAGCTGAATTAAGGTGTGTTCAGCAGTTTGAAGCTATGTGTCATATAGATGTCAAAACATCTTTGCATGGCAACTGTTAGAGGTTGTTTTCTCTGTATAAGGAAAGGCAGCTGGCAAGTGCAGTACTGAACAATTTAATTGACAAAGCCCTTAAAGAAGACAGAGGAAAATCTGAAAATGAAGATGTGTTATTTTCAGTTGTGGCATTTATTAATACTTGTTTTAAAAGAGACTCATCAAGTGGTTTCTTATGAATAGTTCTCATAGGCTTCAGATGTAGCTCATAATCAGAGCAGTAATGAGGAGCCTTGACATATTTCTTAGCATTGTTCTTAAAAGTAGCCTTTGCCCTGTACCCTCTGGGAGCATATGTAATTTCAATGTACATAGAAAGAAGAATTATTTATCAAGAGCACGAAGTAAAATTTGTGAGCCAACAAATTTTTTCACATATTTTTCAAGGGAGACCTGAAAACAAAAAAATAATTGCTTGCAGTTTTGTTGGATATTTTAATGAACTGTTTATTGGTGCATTGTATTGTGACCTATTTAGCTCGTAGTATGTTTCTACATAGCTGTCCTTTACTGGTTCAGTAGAAATGCTAATTTTCTCTTGTGTATGCACATGCTGTCTCTCATGAAATGCTGCTGGGTATATTATTTTTCTAAGAGACCAGTTTGACAGTCTTTTCAACTCAATGGTTGGGGTTTTCTACTGAGCAGTGTCTGGAACTGGATTGTATGCAAAGATAATGACAATTTCTCTATAATAATTAATAAAGAGTCCAGCTTAGTGTCTGCTCCTGCTTTGTGTGTTCCTGATACAAATAAATGAGGAATTTTTAAAAAGGCCTTGTAAAAGCACTAGCCTCTCTTCTGCACCAGCCCCTGATGGCTTACCCTTCACTTACTCAATTGTTTGGGTTATGTTTACTTGTCATTATTGACCTCTTTGTTAACATGGCTACTGTTGACATCACTCCCTATCCAAGAGAGATAAGGCCTTGTACTCTGTTGCATTGTTACAGGGCAGCTGTCCAAGTGCAAATTGTTCATCTATATTTGAAATATTTGTCTTTTGAGCTTTGTAATGAGACTTGTTTACATGGGGGAGGGGAGGAGAAAAATCCTTCTAAATGAATGCAGTAGTCTCAGTATAAAATCCCACAATAATTCAGTGAAATAGCAAGGAGAATGTGTTTTCCAGCTGCTGTTTGTAGATCCGTGTTGCTAGGGTGCTTGATATCACAGAGTATAACCCTGTCCCATGGTTACGGTCTGCCTATCTTTGCTTTTCTTGACAACAAGGTTAAAGACTATACCCTCATTACTTATCTGATTAGAACCAGCTCAGAAAATTAATGCTAAGAGAAAAAAAATCTTGTGAAGCTCATGTAATCATCAGGATGTTGGATTTCATTAATGAGCTGCTAAACCCGTGAATGATTCATTGGAGAGGTAGACATGAAAACCTGCCTTGCTTGCATTCATTTTATTGACTTTAATTAGGGGAAACATGTCCTTCAGTGTGATAACTTGCTGCTGTAAGAACAATGTCTTTGCAGAAAAGGGAAGCTTTTGCTCTTTAGAACAAGACTGGCTGTTTGTGTCTTGCATTAAAATCATGAGCCATTTAACCATGTAGTCACTGGACACCTGGATGATACATCTCATTGCCCTTATCTATGCTACTAGATTGTAGAAGACTGCTCCTTCTCAGTTCACTCAAATATCTCCTTGGTACTGATTAACCAGTGTCAAAATGTTTCATAGGAACTGCAGAAAGTAAGCAAGCAATAATTTTTCCTGCAAAAATCCCGATCCTTTTTGCTCTAAACAAATAAAACAACAAAAAGGAGGAAAGTAACACACTAACACCTGTGTCAGGAGGAAAAGAAAGCAGAGGTTGGAGAAAATATCGCAAGTTTATACACAAGTTACCAAAATACTCCTTTGGGCTTCTAGTTTTCTCTGCTTGGTAATTATGTCCCATTGTCTTCAATGGTAAACCTTGTTTACAATTCATGAGCTGAATCAATCCTTCCCTGACCTCATTAGTCCAGCTGTTGGCTGTATTCTAAGCTATGTGGCTGCCTAGTTGCATCTGACATGCTATTCTTTCTTTTTCTACCACCAGTCAGGACCAGAACAGCTCATAGGACTTTAAACTCCCGAAGAAATCCCACTGCTGTTAGTCTGGGCTGTAAATCCCCTGGCTTGTTATAATCCCTCAGTGCAGTGACATGAACAGTACTTGAAACTTAGAAGTAACAAGACTGGGGCTGTTATAAAGCTGAGAAATACACATGCAATCAGATTTTTTAAGATGGGATATTTTGATTAAAAATGCTTTAGTGAGTTTCTCAAGTTTTCATTGCATTGATGCCTTGCCATAAAGAATTTTCATCAATAAATTGGCCTTCTTTGAAAGACACTGTCTTAAAAGGAGATTTTCAAAAACATCCAGTTACCTTGCTATGGCTCCTGTGTTCTGAGAGCATACTGGCCCCAAATTAATTATTTATGACAAGACAATCTCAGGGTTATACTTGTGTTTTTACATGACTAGTAAGTGTTCTAGAAATGGCTGTTAATAATGATTTGTTTATTATGCCTCTTTGGCTGTGCTTTCTCTTTTTTCTGCTTATGTCCAAGCATGGGGGTAGGAATGAAAAATTAAGATGCAGCTGTCATCTGCTGGTCACCTTCCAAGAAGTGACTTTCTTCACTTGAGTTAAGGTGGTTTATCACCTCCATAGGATCACTATAAAGGACAAACATTAAGTTTGTAGTTGTGCATCTGCCATACTGAGCACATTTCAGTTAGAGGGCACCACTGATCCTTTCGATTTTCCATTTGTTTGGGCAACTAAAACCTATTTGAAGGAATGAATAAGAGGTTACAGTCATAATGCGACCTACATATGAATGACCAAACAGCATGGTCCCAATTGCAGTGGGGACTTGAAAGAAAAACCCTTTAATGGATAAGTACAGGGTCCAACTTCCACCACTATCAGTGATTTATCAATCTCCTGTTTTACTTAAACATAAAATGCCTGTAAATGTACTCCACACATTCTCTTAGCTGTGTGTGTGCAATATAAAGGTAAATTTAAAATTTAAGTGATCAGTGGTCATGGGCTTTGAAAAAACACTCTCTGAAAAAGTGGAGTTGAAAGAACCACCATCAAAAACTAAGCAGTTCTGCAAGAAGGCTACCAATGTTTTAAGTTCCTATAATTGCCTTAAAATCATTAGCTTTAAAATGGTCCAGCTGCTTACAACTAGCCCTGTGTCAAATCATATGGTAACAAAGGAGTTAAATTACCAAATTAAATTCCAAAAGAGTTCATGTCTGTACAGATGTGGCTAAAAATAGCTGACATTACCAGTTCTTAGTCTTATCAGGAATTATTTGTCAAACTAAACAAGCAAGCTTGTTCTGATATTTTTCCTGACATCCAGCACAAAAAGGATAAAGCAGGACCTGTGTAATTCAGCTTGGAACAAGTTCACAGCTCTAAAAGAGCAAGACATCTTTCTTCAAATAATGTCTAAAACTTCAGCTGTCCATATTTTAAAGGGGAAGAAGTGGGTCCTATTTCACACCAATATTTATCCAACTAGACAAGGTGAGAACTTGTACCAGGTTGAAAAGTGAACATATCACATTATTTTTGCTAATTTCTTGTGGTGAAAATCCAGCAATCCTGAAAATGGTAATTTACTTTCTTTTCTCCTACACTCCACACCTGCTGACTTTTTTTCAAGATTTTCCAGATCTGTTCATGGGCATCCCTCTAGGACTGGTTGGAAAGATTATGCAGACTTCCATAAGAACATTCTTATAATAATGTCCACTGATAAAGGGTTGTTCTATAAAGAACTGTATAAATCATGTACAAGAGTCTAAAGCCCTCAAGTGGGTTTACCTGAAAAGACATTGTTGTGGTAAAGCACACTATTTTTTTCCATGTGAGATACTTCACTCCCCAGCTCCACTTTTTACTTAAAATCCTTGTTCATAACACCTTTCACAAAATCATTATGATTTGTGCCACACTGCATGTTCTTTGTTCTTAGAAATGACAGAAAAACTTTGTTGAGCTCTGTCAACCCCCTTCAAGTCAATGTGTGAGAGAAAAATGCTGCCTCCTCTTTGCAGTTAGTGTTGTCTTTGTGGGTTTTAATGGGTGGTTTTTTAAAGAGTTCTGTGGAGACGTAATAAGCATGGGTTTGTATGTTTATTTTATTACTGAACATTAGTATGCTGAAGGCATGATGAAGCAAATGATATTCTCTGCTTTGTTGCCTTTGGGAAGGACTCAGACTGTCACAGACTGGCAGCCAAACAGTTTGTTGGAACAGCAGCTTTAGAGTATGACATAATGTGCTTTCGAATCACTTCTGAGTTGAGTCAAAGGAAAAAAAATCCAAAGGATTGACCACAAAAAGAGGATTTGCCTGCTGTCAGGTTGCTGAGGGTCTCTGACCTAAATATAAGTGGGACTGTGGCTTTTCTTTTCCAGTAGTAAAAAACATCTAAAGAGGGGATTCCATTTCCAATTTAAAGTGCCTTTGGCACTGGCTCTAAAACGGGCTCCATAACCCTGTCTGTTCTCACCTAAAACTTCATTTTACTCTATTTTTAAGCTTAGTCTTGTGAATATTTTTAGTGTGAAAGAGCAACTGAGAAACTCTTCTAGAAATTACATAATTCCTCTGCAAATAATGCAGCAACTGTTAACAATATGTCTGTAAATTAATTTATTGTGACTTTTAAAGAGAAACAGTTGTGGAAATCAAGCTCCTTTGAGAAATGCTGAGGTGGTGCTTTGCATTTCTCAGATTCTTCTGTAAAACAGCTTTCAACTTCACATACTAAGATTTCACTATATCATAACTTTTTATTAGCATAATTATGCTAAATAATTAGCATAATTAGCTAAATAACTAAATATACCAGGAGTTTGACCCCATAACCCTTGTGTGTCCCTTTCAACTCAGCATATTCTACGATATAGTTTCCTAGGAGAAAGTAGCATAGATTTTTCTAATGGCAGATAATATGGCACTGGGAGGAAGTGTTTTCAAGAACAGAGCTTTTTGCCATTCTGTGTTCTCACACGAAGGTAAAAAGCTCTTCTAAAAGTGCTAATTTCCATGCTATTTTTCATTCTCATTTCAGGCCAGGATTTCTGGCACTCTGGCTTTGGTGTGCTGATTGCAGCTTTGCTTTCCCTCTGAAATTCAGCTTAGAGCTCTGATACTCCTTTGTACCCTAACGTATTCCCATTTGATCCAAAGGAGTGAACTCTTTGGAGGTGATGGGGAAGCTGACCAGTATATTAGGAATGAAATTCAGCATAAATTAAATGAGAGAATGAGTTTGGGATTACATACCACGCAGAATCCATCCTCTCGTAAATGCAGCTTTCCCTTGTTGCTACCAAGGGGTTTTTATGTATTTAAAAGGGAAGTAAATTTGAAATGGCTTGAGATATTTATATTTCTTGTTCAAGCAGATCTGTGAAGGCACTGTGGCTGGTATCATGCAACAACTGCCCGGGATCTCTAATCTATTCCTGTTCACTAGAATGGCCAGGCACACTTCTGGCCAGCAGAGAATGGTGTAGCCATTATTGCTGTATTTTGGTCCATGACTTGAAACTGGTTTGTTTTTTTCTAATTGTGACACTCCCTCATGTATAGCACAGTTAGGTCTGTTCTCCTTTCCTATCTCCATGGCCGGAGATATGTGCTAGTTTTTTATTATATCCTGTTATGTCTAAATTGGCAAATTTCAATGGAGAACCAATTAATGTGGCATATAATGTAAGAAAACTCTGTGTGCAACAATACAGAATGGGATGGTGATTTTCATTTTAAAGCTCATCTCACTTAGCTCACTCACTTATATTTCACTCATTCTGTCAGAAGAACCAAGGTATGTATATTCAAGTGGTGTGGCCAGGGTTACTTCTGGCAACATGTCCTGATTTCTGCTGTGATATAGTTAATTCTTTTCCTAGTAGCTGGTACAGGGCTGTGTTTTGAATTCAGTATGAGACTGATGTTGATAACACACTGATGGCTCAGTCATTGCTCAGCAGTGTTTGCCCTGAACCAAGGACTTTTCAGGTTCCTGTGCTCTGCCAGTGAGGAGCTGCACAAGGACCTGGGAGGGAGCATGGCCAGGACAGCTGACCTGAACAGGCCAAAGAGATATTCCAGACCACGGAACATCATGTGTGGTATTTAAACTGGGGGAGTTGGCTGGGAGGGGCTGATCACTGCTGGGAGATGGGCTGGGCATCAGTCAGCAGGTGGAGAGGAATGGTACTGCGCATCACTTGTTTCTCTTGGATTTTCTTCTCTCTATTTTTGTTATCTTGCTTTCCATTATTATTATTAACTACTATTACACTTAGACTTATTTTGATTATTAAAGTGTTCTTACCCCATGGGTTTCATCTTTTTTTTATTCTCCTCCCCATCACGGTGTGGGGGTACGGGGCAGGGGAGTGAGTGATTGGCTGCTTGGTGCTCAGTTGCCAGCAGGCATTAAACCACAACATAGCAGAACAAGGGGCACTGCTTACTAAATCCTCAGCAGATGTCCTGTGTGGTCCTGGAATATTCATTATCAGTAACTAAATCCTGGTTCTCCTGAACATACTTTTTGTGCCTTTTTAAGTTCACAGTGATTGTTACCATTCATTTTTTTCATAATGTCTTACCCCTGAGTGTTATTAACATCACAATTTTATTAATTATCCTTTTGCCTCCTTTTCTAACAATAATCTGTTCTTTGTTTGCCGAATTAGATATCTTGATAAGCTGCATGCTTATGTGCTGAGGCTGTGATGACCTGCTGTTCTTCACCAAGGTCTGGAGTGTGGGTGAGGTGAGAAAGAAGGTGCAGGGCACGTTCTGCAGCTCAGTATGAAAGACCTGACAACAAATGAAATAAATAGCTTAATAAATAAAGCAGCTTAGTAAAACAGCTGCTTTAAGAAGACAGAATAAATAAAACAGAATAAAAATAGGAATATAGGTAGGAAGTAAACCTTTTGTCCCTTCAGATGCTGAGGACACATGCACGCAGTGTCAGGTGGACCCTGGGTGGACTTTGGCACAGTATGCTGTGCAGATACCATCTGTGGAGAGAGGTTCCTCCTCTTTGGTCCTTCAAGACAGTTCATAATGTTCTTACAAGTAAGCAACTCTACTCCTGAAGGTTATTGACATGAGAACTTCTGGCTGCACTGTTGGACATGGGCAAAGGTGTGCAGCTGGAGCAGCAGCTGTCTGCGGGCTCCTCTGCTGCAGCCAGCTGCTGAAGTGACCCTGCAGAGATGGGGACACACACAGAACAGCACAGCCTGGGGGCCACACTGGTGTGCACAGCACAGCTCAGCACAGCACAGCCTGAAGGCTTTGCTGGGTGTGCAGCACAGCACAGAGCAGCTCTGTGCCTGCTCATGCAAGCTGCAATGTGGATCAGCAGCTCCTCTAAAGCAAGTGGTTTCCCAGGCAGGATAAACACGCCCACTGATCTAGGTGTTACCAGCACTCCTTGTTTGTTTTTTCTTCCCTGTGTTCAGTTATGTATTTGCATTCATACTTGATTCATACCAGTCCCAATATTTCTGTTTCTCTGCAATGCTACTTTTGTATGTTGCTCCTGGAAGTATAGTGGAAAATTCTCTTTCACTCAGTGCTCTTTCCCCCTTTGACTCAAAAAAGGTGAGAGAAGTGTTTTACTTTAAAAAACACTCTGAAGTATTCTACTTTAAAAAAATACCTATTTGTGAAAGTAGTTTACTTTAAATTAAAAATCACTAGGATCCAAAATAAGAAGCTGCACCCATCATCATACTCATCTTTCCTTCTTGCTATCAGAGGAAGCACAAGACTGGGTTATCAGACTGGTGGCCATGAAACACAGTGCTCTGATTTATTTTATAAAATACTATTCTGGACATGAACTGACAGAGATGTTCTGATACAGTCATTACGTAACCTGAGATTTTTTTAGTCATTTCTGGGTATAGTTCAATATATGAAGAATGGCAGGGAAAGATTTAGTGGCTTTATTGAAGACTTATTTTGTTGGGAAAAAAGGTAAACCACGTTACATATTGTAAACATTTGCCAAATAATTTTCACAGAGATTTCTCTCTATCATGCGTGATGCTTTTTTTTTAACCCTTGTATTTCATTTTGGTTTTTTGCTTAGCACTTTTCTGTTTTACCCAACTGGTAGACCAATAGTGCTTTGAAAAGATATTTTCCATCTGTACTTAATAAAACAAATCAATATTATTTTAAGCCAATTATTTATGAATCATTAGCTGTAACAATTTGCATAACCAGAGCTCTGGAAACTGAGCTATAGAGCTCTCTTGAAATGGTAGCTGCTAAATCACAGCTTTGAGTACATTGTAGTCAACTGCCTTAGGGACTTTGATGTCCTTAGAAACCTGAAGAAGCTGCCCCTTTAATTCCAGTTATTTTCACATCTCTTTGCCATATGAGACAAATTAATACTTCTGGCTCATATTAGAAGTTCTTCTACTGTAACAAAAGAGTGTAGGAGCATTGAATGAATTTCCAAGGTTGAAAGGTTTTTTGTTTGATAATTTAGTACTAATGGATGGGTTTCTGTTGATGTTTGTGGGTTTTTTTCCCTTGTGGCACATCAAGTATTTTCATTCTACATCTCTGTGATGCAATCAAAGAAGTAGTTACTGTTCTTCTCCAAAATAGGATATACATCCAATATAAAAGTACAAAGCTGACAAAATACATCATGTTTGCTCTGAGTAACTTAACTGACATTATTTTAGTGATCATTCAACCATGAGCATTTAAATGTGATCTGAGATTATTCTAGGAGAAGCCTGATCCCAGTGTATCTTTGGTTTTTGTCTGACATGACTTGTATGGCTGCTCCATGTGCACATACACAAAACACAAACAAAACCACAGCAGTCTCCCCCCACCAAGAAAAAAAAAAGCAAGGACTATGCCACAGCATTTGAGGCTTTGAATGTCCTCTAGCAATGCATGCCTGATTTAACCCCATTTTAATGCCTGAGTTCTTTTCCTCCTTATACTAACTTGCTCTTGTTCACCGCAAGAGTTTTACATTCCTAAAGCACAAGTAGCAGAGTGCATTTTCCTATCTCAGGTATTCCCATTCATAGCCTGACACAAAATAATCTGCAGGTAGCAGTACTTTGACATATCAGAGTATAAAATTTGTTGTTTGACATGTGGACAAATACTCTACTCAGACATCCTGTTACAGTGGTGATAGAAGTGGAAGAAGTCTAATCTAAACACCTGAATACAAGGATAACTTGATCAGCTTCAGCAAAGTTGACAGAGCACGCGCCTGTGTCTCTTAGTGTGGAAAGAACAGTCTGCAATTCCACTGATTATTAGAAAACATTGTTGTATTAATCATAATTATTGACCAGAAAGTACTCTGATTTTACTCTAGTTGACTGCTTACTTCATATTTTCTGGCTGCTTGGTTTTTATTTGCATAGATGAAGACCTAAATTAAGAGTGGGATGCAGCTATTCAGACACCTCCTAGGAATAAGCACCAAGTGGCCAAATATGACATTAGACCTAAATCAAAAACAGCTCAGAATTTGAGAATCTTTTTTGTATTTGACCCTTTGCTTCATGTTAAACCACAGACCTAAGCAGTACTGAAAAGATTATGTTTTGATGTGGTTTGGTTTGGTTTATTTGGGCTTTAATCTGAGTTTTCTAATTTTTTTAAAGTAACAGTAACTGAGAAGTAAGGGAATTGCAAATCAAATGCTGCCTCCTTTTATGTTAATGATAAGGATTTTAAATTTAATGGGGCTAGAACTTCATGTGTTGATCTTAGGTCGAACTCGAATAAATCCATCTATGGTGCCAGTACATACAGATGAGCTCTGACAAAGACCTGTTTGTCTTAACACCAGTAGAACAAAAAAAGTATCACAAATAAGTCTGTTGGATAGGCTCATGTTATTTTCTCTAGACAAGAAATAAGATGACGTGGTAGCTGCTTGCATAACAATCACTTAGTCTGAACACAAATCTACATCTCTTATCAATTCATTTCCTAATCAATGAACACTTGTCAACAGTTGTCTGTTAAAAAATGTCACAGTAAAATAATTCTTACTTCCACACAAAGAAAATACTTGTGGATTCTAGTGCCAGGGGCAGTCAGCAACATTTGAGATGAACAAATAGGTGACTTCGAGCAATGCTTAATATACTTTGTTATTTGCTGACACAAAGTAATTAAAGCTAAATTGAACGAAAAAATAGCATCTCAGATTCCAGCAGCTAACTGCTGCAAGTACCTTTTCAGAAAGCTTCTCCTCTGTGGTCAGTCTTGCTAAAGTTTTCCTCTTTCATTTTGACTTTCCCAGCATCCCCTGAAGAATTTGAGAATGTAGGTCATGTAAGGCAAAGCAGTGCTGAAAAAGCCTTGCACTACGGAAACAGCATGGCATGGCCATTTCCATATAAATTCCATCAAGCTTTTTTACTGTCTTAACTACAATGCTAAATCTTAGGTATTAGGCTTCACTGAAGCTTACCCTCTCTGCAGTTCTGAGGTCCACTTCCTGGCCATTTCCCCTCCTGTCAAAAAGAGAAGTGTGATTTATATGCCCTCCTAAGAGTATTTTAGGCCTTTGAAAAGAGTATACAGTGTTAACAAAGATAGAGTGAAAAGGGGACTATACATGATAAATTGTATACACCACCAAAAAGGGACAACAAAATGTTTTTCAATGATTAACTGAGGAAGAAAGAAATCAGAGAATTACTAAGGCTTCAGCAAGTCCTTCGGTCTTTGTCCATTGTATGAAATTATATGGAATATAGATATTTAGAAATGGCTCAGTGGTATTGGCTTTTGAATGTGTTGTCTTTAACTACAAAGTCAGTGGCTTTAACTACAGTGTCACTTCACATAGAGTTAAGATATTCAGTGGATGAAGGACCTGTCTTGTCCTTACAACCTCTAACCCTTACATCCCTGAATGCTTCCCTAAAAAGACTTTTTTTCCTTTAAGTAATGACTTCGTGCTACAATATTCTATATTGCTCAGATTCCTTACTGCAAAATGGACTATCCCCAATTTATGTGAGCAAAACAGGTGCAGAGGGAAACTGTGAATGTTGATAACTTCTCCACAGAAAACCCACACAAAATACACTACTGGAATCCATGTTTCTTAAATCGTGATCCAAAGCATTGGATGTGCTGCAAAGTTTATCCTTTCCTACAGCTGTTCTGCATTGTCCTACTTTTCATTAATTTTAACTTTTTGGAAGGGCATTGGGGAAGTGAATGTAATAGAAGTTGGAACAGCATTCCGTCTGAGAGCAAGATCATGTGATGAGTTCTCCCAAAAAGGGTTTATGAGAAGACTAAGTGAGAAAGGGTGTTTTAAACCTTACAGCTTCCGAAGCTCTGATTAAAACTTAACTTTTCATTACAATTTTTGATGTAAGGCTTGGCAATGAAAATTTTATCATGGTCAGCCATTTGCAGGACTATGCTCTGTACTGTTAGAGTGATCAAGTTATTTCATTTATACATGTGCACATCTCCTGCAGTCTGGCTTCCATATCTGCATGATTTTATCAATAATTTATATCTCAGTAAAAGTGATGAGCAGTCCTGATTCCTTAAATATAATCAGATTAGCTTCTATACAAAGTTACAGGACTGCATACAGCAAAATACAGAATGTCCTAAATCAAACTTTCTGTGTATGAGAATGGCTCTTTATGCTTGGCTACCAATTTGAACTTCTGCCACATTCTTCATGAAATTAAAATTTCATATATTTAGAAATACATTTGCACTGCTAGTGGGTATCTGGCTGGTAGTAGTTTTGCCCTCATGTAAAGTGACTACGACTATACACGCAGCTGTACAGAAATTGACTGTGTGTAACACAGTATGACATATTGACAATATGGATGTTGCATTTAGATATACAAATGACATTCTTTATGGCTATTGGCACATCTTGGAAAGCTGTCCATAATTCTCACAAGATGGAGTAGGCTTGATGGATTTTCAGTTTCTGTAACTATTCCAAGAAGTGGTTAAAACAAGGAAAAAACTGAACAACCTCTATTTTTCTAAATGAAATGACTACTAGACACTTAAGAATAATTCCATAATTGTGATGGAAGTTTCAACCAAATTAATGCTCTTTGATTCACACAGATTTCTGATTAAAACTTACTCTATTTGAAATTCAAAAGTGAACTAAAGTGATCTTTAATAATAATTATGTGATCTTGGCAATACATTTCCCTACCCAGGCCTGATGGCTCAAGAAATCCTTTTATTTACTCTTTGCCAGTTCTGGCTCAAGACAGGATGCGTCTTCTGATTCACTGAGTAACATAAGATTTATGTAATCTAACATTTTGTCACCGTTACATCACATGTCTCTCAGTCTGGGAACTAATGTTGCCCACAAAGTTTTCCAACTCTGGTGGAACTGTCTTAATGTATTAGCAAAGAAGCTGTCTAAGCAGGAAAGAATTCTGTGTCTTGTGGAGAACCAGGCAAGGAAGGAAGAAATAGCAAAAAAAAATTAAAATAACAAAACCTTTGAACAGAATTCATATGAGGTTAGACACAGAAATAACAGAAATGGACAGTAAGTATAGAAGCTTGAAAAGAAGCTGTGTCAAATGCAGGAAAGAGATCTGCATGCCTCCCAGAAGACTTTGTCTTGAAACAGAAGAAGTGGCATGTTAGTTGATGGATAGAATGAAGTATGGAAATATGTACAGTTTTATTTTGAATAGATTTGTGTTCTTCTTGCAGTGTTAATTAAAATCAATAATATTCTTGGATTCAACATGAGATATGGTTGTGCTTTACTTACTGTGTAGCTCTGGAAAGGGAAAATGTAGAGCAAGTTTTCAACTCTCTGTAGAAAGATTGCCATCAGACCAGAGGCAAGAAAGTTCATCCTTAAACTGCAGCTTGTAGGAATTTTGTACTCTGAAAGTCCCAGTGGGACCCAGATTATAGGCAGTGCCTGCCCTCTGCTCCATTCCTGGGTTCTAAGGATATCTACTCCTGCTGCAGTAGCTTGGGAGTATTTAAAAAGAGTGTGCCAGAGACAATGACATTTGATCAGTCATTTAGTGTGTTTAGAAGAGCAAAAGAGAATTTAAAATGCTAGGTCACACTGAAAAGTCATCAGGTCAGGTCTCACGGGAACGCACACAATTGGCCTGTGCCGAGAAGAAAAGATGGTATCCTTCATCCGCAGCAACAGCCTACAAACACAGCTGTACTGTGTACTAGCCTCCTGGGGAAATGCAGCTAATCTTAGGATAAGATAGTGAGATCTCCAGGTTGTGGTCAATGATCTTTTCTCTTGTGAGAGAATAGACTTCCTGAGGAGACCGAGATAATCAAGGGTTGGACTACTCTCCGGATTTTCTGCCAGGTCCTGTTCTGTGGCAGAGCACTACTGTCTCATCAGTGTACAACTGAATAGATTCTTCTCTGGACTGAGAAAAATCACTCTTTGTGCAAGGATGAGAGAGGGCTTCTGGGAACTCTCAGGAATTATTTGTAACAGTGTAATTGTATTATGTAATATAAGTGTACTGAGTGCTGTAGAAATCCACAACATACATGCCGGCATTCACATAATTTCATTTCCTGAAAAATGTCCAAGGTACACATAGGACCCAATGACAGCATTCTCAAGAGAAAAATTAAAATAAATGCAGACAAAGAAGAACTGCCAAATTTGCTTTAAAATATGGAAGAAGTTAATTTCCATACAGGATTAAGATAAACCCAAAGTTGCATTACTTTATTAAGATAGTGTGAAAATATGTTGGGTTGACCTTGGCTAGCCTGCAAGGTGCTCACCAATCCTACTATCACTTCCCTGCCTCAACAGGAGATGTGACAGAAGGCTTGTGGATCAAATAAGGGTAAGGATATGACTCAGTAATAACCGTCTTGGGCCAAACAGACTCAGCGTGGGTAAATTAATTTAATTTATCGCAAATCAAAAGTAGGATAATATGAAATGAAAACAAAATCTTAAAACACATTCCTCCCACTGGTCCTTCCTTCCAGGGTTCAACTTCACTCTTGACTTATCTACTTCCTCTTCCTGAACAGTGCAGGGAGATGGGGAATAGCGGTTCAGGTCAGTTCTTAATGCTTTGTCTCTTCCTCCTCATGCTCTCCCCCCAGCACAGGGTGCCTCCCATGGGAGACAGTCTTTCACAAAATTTTACAACACAGGTCCTTCCCATGGGCTGCAGTTCTTCATTAACTGCTCCAGTGTGGGTCTTTTCCACAAGGTGCAGTCCTTCAGGAACAGACTGCTCCAGCGTGGGTTCCCAGATGGAGTCAAAGGTCCTGCCAGAAAACATGCTTCATCATGAGCTCCTCTCCATGAGGTCACAGGTGTTGTCAGAGGCCAGCTCAAGGATGGGCTTTTTCTTCTTTGGTTCACAGGGTCCTTCAGGGACCATCCACCTGCTTGGACACAGGATCCTCCACAGGCTGCAGGGTGGATGTCCGCTTTATAGGCTGCACAGCTGCCTTACCACGGGCTGCACCACAGGCTGCAGGGGAATCTCTCCTCCAGTGCCTGGAGCACCTCCTCCTACTCCTTCTTCCCCTCCAGACCTTGGGGTCTGAAGAGTTGTCTGTACCATTCTCTCACTCATTGGTACCTATTGTGCAGCACTTTTCTCCCCTTGTTAAATACACTGCCACTGTGTGCTGCCACCAGGCTCAGCTTTGGCCAGCAGCGGGTCCGTCAGAGCCAGCTGGAGCTGACTCCTGGCACAGGAGCAGCTTCTGCTATCTTCTCACAGAAGCCACCCCTGTAGCCTGCTTGCTACCAAAACCTTGTCATGTAACCCAAATATGGATAATCCAAAAATGGGCTTTTGTGATTTTATACTAGAATTTTCTAAAAATTAGTTTGGGAGGCGTAAAAGACAAGCATCTTGAAACACAAAAAACAGTTGAAAGAATGAAATAAAGGCTCCAATATTTTGTCTCATCCCTATCCTGGCCACTTGAGAGGGAGGTACCTGGTAAACTGTGAACTGATGGGTGGAAAGGAGGATGGTGTGGATTAGGTTGGCAGCACATATATGCCCTGAGGTATCACTGATTTATTTCTGTGACTCATTTGTCTTTGCCAAAACTTCATGATGCCACATTTTCAACAGTATGACTCCAGGACCGGGAACTAAATTACTAAATTCCATTAAATTAAATTGCTGAATTAAATCTCTAAAATCCTCTCCTATAGGGTCTTCAAAGTGTGACCAGAAATTAAGTGTTGTTAGGTTCTTTGATAAAAAGCTCATCTCCACACTCTAAATGTGGCACAGAACAACAATATCAAGGAGGGGAACCTTCATCTTTATGAGGAATTCAGAAAAAAGATTCCCTGTCCCAGTCTCAGGAATGTCACAAAAGAGAACTGATGGTCATCATCTGGATGAGTCTGGACAGGCCCTCCAGACAAACTTAGGAGTTGAAGTCAGGGCTACAATCGATGCCATTTGGGTTTTGCTTGTTTTTATTTTATATGTTCTCTGTATTCTTCACACATGTATTTGTAACTGTCACCTATTGTATTAGTAGCTAGTTTTCCCTGTAATTTTCCATGGCCTTTCCCTAAGCAGAAAGACAAAACAAATTCCAGAGCTCCAAGCCCTGGTGGGTACAAGGCTCCATGCTATCTTGGTTCTTCCTGGGAACCAAGGCTCAGAACAACCCTTCGAGATACATTTCATGGACAAAGTACAACTAGTGCTGAAGGGGGGCTCCAGAGAAGGGGCTTGGCCTGGGTGGGGTGGGGGAATTGCATCACCACTTGTCCTCCTAAATTGGTTTTTTAATCCATTATACTAATTTCTTAAACCTATAAAAATGTACTCACCCCTGGGAGAGGGTGGGTGGGCTTTTGTGGACATCTTTCCGTAACTGCCTCTGAAGGCCTTCAAATAAAGTTCCCCTTTTATATTACCTCCTTACTAAAATTATCTTATCTTAAAATTACTTATCTATTTCCAGGTTGGGCAAAAGGCAACACTATCTAGGAGGGTATAACACACACTGTGGGATGCAAGGGAATAGAATAGAATAGAATAGAATAGAATAGAATAGAATAGAATAGAATAGAATAGAATAGAATAGAATGTTCATCAAGTCCAACTGCCTGATCGTGACAGGGCTGATTCAAAGTTAACACTGTTTTTAAGGACATTTTCCAAATGCCTCACACACTGACAGGCACAGGACATCAGTAACCTCCACAGAAGACCTGTCCCAAGGTATGACCATCCTCTTGGTAAAGAAATGTTTCCAAGTATAAAGTCTGAACCTCTCCTGACATTCAGGGAATCTTAGGATCACACAAAACATCTTTTTGCTGGTGTAGGGGACAAAACTAAAGGCAGAGGAAGGGAGGGCTTATCTTGGCTTGGAGAAAATGCGTCATAGAGGGCTAGGAGGACAAAAGCAGTTGCCCATGTATAAACAGGTTGCTGGGCAGTATGCTTGTCTGGCCATGACCCACACCCAATGATCACCTGCTGTCCCTCATTCTTCCTAAACTCCATTTCTAACTATTATCCTAAATGAGTGGACTCTGCTCTGTGTGGATGTGATTGTATGGATGTCTAAGAGTCAGCAACTGAAATTGGACAAGGGATTATAGGGCTTCCAAATCAGCAGAGTCAGCAATTGAAGAGACTGTAGCGAGTAAAAACAAGCACCAATAACTGCACTGCAGATAAAGGATTATATGTGTCTGTGGTGTGAGCAATTGGAGAGTGCAAATATCGAGCCAAACTAGGTGGAGAAGAGATTAAGAGGCTTGGGATGGAAGTATGTCTCTAAAAGTGAGGCAATTGGAGAAAGTGACTTCCAAAGGGACCAAGAAGTCTATGTCAGCTGATGGAGGGAAGTAAAATCTGAAGGTAAGCTGATAGACTGCATGTGTCTCTGTGTGTCTCTGTGTGTGTGTGTGTGTGTGTGTGTGCGTATGTGTGGGAAGAAGCTGGGGACAACAGTGATCCAGGCTGGAAGGAGGGCCTGTCTAAGATACTGGGCGGTGTTTGCTCAGGAGAGATCTGCAGTGTGCATGCTTATGTGCTGCTGTGTGCAAGGAAATCTGTACCAGCAGCTGGAGTGGGACTGTGGGGTGTGGGGAATAGTGTGTCCAGACGCCAGTAACTGAGTGACCTAGGATCCACAGCCAGTTACTGGGTGGACTGCATGTCTAAGCCCAGCTGCTGAGAGAACCGTGGCGCACGTGAGTGAGGAGGTCTGCACCAGCCCTTGGAGAGGTGCTCATTTGTGAAGGTACAGCAGCTGAGAAGATCGGAGATCCACGTACCAGCAGATCATGGTGTGTGTCTGTGGGTGACGAGTGAAGAGCAACTACATTGGGACTGCAAGTCTTAGGAGCTTGTATGTCCAGGGTACAGCAGTGGGGCACATTGTGGATCCAGGGGTAGACTGAGTATCTAAGGTCAGCTACTGGAGGAATCCATATTATACAGACCATATGTTTCCTAATAATACACTTTCATCCTGATTAGTCAAAGGGCAACAAGATGAGGCTGTTGGTGCTGTTCATGCTTGCATGAGTGCTGAGTGTTTCTGGCTGTACTGATCTGTGTAGCTGTCCACATGTGTATGCACACATGTATCGCCAAAATGAATTTGTATGTCTGTGCCTACCAAAAACACGTTTAGTTTCACTACTGAGTACCAATACAGGCTGGGGGATGAAGGGATTTTGAGCAGCCCTGTGGAAAAGGACTTGGAGGTGTTTGCAGATTGATTTGCAGACATTGATTTTGCTCTTATGAGAGATCACAATATCATTTGCCCTATGTTGCCACAAAACCTTCACTCATACTAGAACCAAACTCAACCCTAACATGAAGGGTCCTTTCAAGTCCCCTTATGACATTCTGGGTAATTTCAATAATTGCCTTGAGTTACTGAAATCAGAGTTTATAAGCTAATTTTATAATAGTTTGTAAACTATTCTGTATCCTGAGGCAAATATAGATATATAACCAATTAAAAAATTAGCCATATATATCTTGTGCATTTGAAAAATTGAGAATCCATTGAACATTAGCATTTTGCTCTCCTCCCTCACAACCATGGGTAGGTTGTTTTAACTTCATTCCAGCACAGCAGAAATCAAGTTAAAATCCACCAAGCTCTGCAAGGGTCATTGGACTCTGGTTATAAATTCACAGATGAGGGTGCATAACGGCTGACTAGATTCCTGCTGACTCCTGGACCATGTCTGTGCTCCAGGGTTTTGGATGGGGTTGATCTAGAGTAGGTTTGTGGCAGCCTCTCCGGCGTGCCGGCCTCAGGCTGCTCCCAGGCGAGAGGCAAGCCAAGGGAAGGTGAGGCTTTTACTGAATGCCCGCTGCACCACACAGCCCAGTCTTTCACACGGTGTTCATTTACGTCGACGATCCCAGCTTCAAGCACAGCCGAGCGGCCACCCGGACCCAAACCTGCCAGGGCGCGGCAGAGCACAGAGGACATTGGTACACCCCGGTGCATCGGGAGGGGGAGGCACAGGATGCGCGAACAGGGCGAGGCTCCGCCTGCCGCAGCGCACCTGCCGCCGCGCTCCGGGACAGACGGGGATGACGGGGATAACGGGGAAAACGGAGCGGGCGGGAGCGCGGCCGCGCCAGCGGGCCATGTAAGGCAGCGCCGGCCGCGCAGCCCCTCAGCCGGCCCGCGGGGCCGGGCGAGGCCCGGGCCGGACG
>VYZP01075184.1:7738-18246 GCA_013400635.1 Hypocryptadius cinnamomeus
GGGGACAGAGGGAAGGTGAAAGAAGGGGGAGATGGGTCCTTACAAGGCAGCACCTGCTCAGAGACTTATTGGGCATCAGTCTGCTTCGAGGTGGTAAAGCAGAAGTGTCTTTGCAACTCTTCTCCCTGCTTTCCTCCTCTTTCTACACTGTCTTTATCTCCATTCACAGGTTTTGCCACTTTAGTTCTTCTTGTTAATGCTCACCTCCTCTGCTTGTGACAGGGGAGTGAGGAGTGACTGAGGGACTGTTCAAGAGCTTAGATGCCAGCTAGGGTCAACCCACCACAGGCAAGAACATAGGAAGCAGATTTATTTTTAGATTTGCATTAAGCTAACTAAATTGACACCCAATATCTCCATCTCTGTCAAGCCTCTTCCACATTGTGATGCTCCCTGAAACACAAGACTAAGAAGCTGTTACAGTAATACTCACCTCTGGTAAGAGGGAAGGGTCATTTTGAAGCAGAAGCTGGCAAAGTTCATCATGGTTTAAATTCTCAAGTCCATATTGCTTTAGAACACGGAGATTGTGGTCTGAGTGGAAGCTGTGAACAAACCTGCATCCCTTCCTAGAACTCAAGAAACCCAACATCAAACGACTGGTATTATTTTAACACCCCATGGGCATTACACTGAACAGTTGGAAAAACACCAAATTAGCTAGGTTCAGAAAAATCCACACTGCTCATCTATAAAGCCATTATGCGATTTGCAAAGCAGATTACATAATTACTCTGAGGATAATTGCCATGCTACTTCTGATTCATAGTCATTATAGCCTCAGTGCACTCTGACAATATCCGCATTTTTGACCTGCAGCTCACACCCACAAAACCACCAAAGCTCCAGAGCATCACCCCCTCTGAGCCGATGAGTGCATCGCCCAGGGTCCCGCGGCACAGGGACATGCGGGGACACTCAGCTCTATCACACTGCCCAGGGTCCCGCAGCTCAGGGACATGCGGGGACACTCAGCTCTAGCACACTGCCCAGGGTCCCGCAGCTCAGGGACATGCGGGGACACTCAGCTCTAGCACACTGCCCAGGGTCCCGCAGCTCAGGGACGTGCGGGGACACTCAGCTCTAGCACACTGCCCAGGGTCCCACAGCTCAGGGACGTGAGGGGACACTCAGCTCTAGCACACTGCCCAGGGTCCCACAGCTCAGGGACGTGAAGGGACACTCAGCTCTAGCACATTGCCCAGGGTCCCGCAGCTCAGGGACGTGAGGGGACACTCAGCTCTAGCACACTGCCCAGGGTCCCACAGCTCAGGGACGTGAGGGGACATTCAGCTTTCCCCTGGCACCGCCCTGCCCACGGACAGGGAAGTGCTAGGATAATGAGCCGGGGAGGAAGTGCTGCGACCCAAAGCTATGAAACCACCGCCTGTGTCCGCCTCCTTTGCAACAACACACACACAAATAAATAAAAGCGGCCGGGCAATGAGCACTTCCGACGCGGAAAGGCCTTTACTGAGAGCTCCTTCTCCTGAAGGGGCACACAGAGCCGAAGGCCGACCCCCCGCGATGGCGGCCGCACCCCCGCCCCTCACCTGGCCAGCTGGTTGCGGCAGAAGCCCTTCAGGTGGTACTTGCAGATGTGCAGCTGCCCGCACTGCCCCGGGCAGCCCGCGACGTTCTCCGAGCACAGCCGCAAGGGGCTGGTGGCCACCACCACGGCCACCTCGGCCTCCGCCGCCGCCGCCCGGCCGGGCCGCCGCACCAGCGTGAAGCGCTGGGCGTCCCGCAGCACGGCCGCCAGCTGCTCGGCCGAGGGCCGGCCCGGCAGCCGCCGCCGCAGCTCGCCCTCCTCCAGGCAGCCGCCGCTGGCACACAGCACCCGCAGCGCCTGGATCGCCAGCGCCATGGCTGGGAAGCCCCGCCTGGGAAGCCCCGCCTGGGAAAGCGACGGAAACGGAAACGAAAGTGAAAGAGCCCGAGAGAGCGAGGCCGCCTCGGCCCCGAGTCTTCGCTCTGCCCCCGCCGGGGAGTGGCTTGGTGTGGGTGACCCGGCGGCGGTGCCGGGGCACGGCCCTTCGCCTCCCTCCTCTGCCTGACTTTTAGGATGTACTGACCGTTTTCAATCACATGTCACCAAAAAGGGATGGCAGCTGGGAGGTCACACATTTCCTGTAGGAAAAGCAGGCGCAGGGATGAATGGAGCATCAGCCAGGTGAATGGAGCTGCACCACCTTAAGTTTCAGGGAGAAGGCTGGTGTCTGAATTCTGCCGTCAAAAACATCTCAGTTTAAGGTTTCTGACCTGTGCCAATTTTCTGACGATACATCGTGAAGGCTGCTCTCACACTCCTTTCGTTTCAATATCTAAATTAAGAGTTCGGTCATGGTCACACAGCTGGACACAACTGCCCTGCTTGCAGTGCTCATAGTACCACACAGTACACCACTGCTTCTGCCTGCACGGCAGCCACGGCACCAGAGTGGCCAAGCAATGGCCTCATCCTCTAGGAACTCACAAACTCTTTAGAGGGGTGCCCATCTTTGAATTAAGTGCTTTTGTCTAGGTCATTTTGGCACTCCTGGTTCTGCATCACAGTCACTCAGAAGCATGCTTTAAATGGTGGCAGAACAATGATGCAAAGTGCCACCATTTCAGTCAGACTAGCAGTGGAAGGCATGGGGACTCTCAGTGGTGGTGGTTCTCATTGAACATAAGTCCTGCCTCCTTCCTTCTTTCGGCAGTCCTGTTCTGTTGTGCCTTTCCCCTTGTCTTGTCTTACTTCCTGCTTGCCCTGTGAGATCAGGAAGGAAATGACAAAAAGTAGAATCTAGACAAGCGCACTGAACGGAAAAACAGCTCTGCTCAGTCAGGGTACAGGTACAGGTTCATAGAGATCTATCTGTAGCTTGCCTGTGACAGGCAGCAAATGTTTAGGAGACAACATGAGAGGTTGCAGTGTCACTTGTTCTATGGAAGTAATTCCATAGCTTGGACTGTCTTTGTCATCCTTTCTTCCTAAGGACAGTCTTTACTTGAGGGGCAGACCTGCAGATGGGCACATTTGTCACTGAGGGTCACCTGGTGGTAAGGCACTTTAAAGAGGGAGATCACACACCACTGGCACTGGTTGACAGTATCACAGAACAGTTGAGGTGGAAAGAGGCCCTAGGAGGTCATCTGGCCCAAACCCAAATCCAGCTGTTTCATCACTGAAAGAGAATATGGGTGGAAGACTCCTAATTTTGGTGTTTTGTCTAATGATTTCAAATTATTGGATAGCTGTATACTGCCCCATCAGTAAGAAATGTCTTGACTGAACCAAAACTCAGGGACCCCTTTAGCATAAAAAACCATTGAAGCAGCATTGTACTTGATAACTCTCATTCTCCCCAGCATTCATTTATGTTTTCTGACCCCAAATCCATCCTATCAAACTAGCTCCCAACTTTTTACATCTTAAAGATCTTTCCCAACATCACTGTGCTGTCCAGGCAGCTGTTTCAACTGTATCTCCCTTTCACACTTTCTTTCCTCATAAACGAAAAACCCATTCATTTGTCAGAAATACGGTAATTTTTTAATGATAAAATTGGTATGAATGAGTACACCAATGTCAACATTATATGGAGAGGAATACCATGGAAGAAGACCAGTGTAAGATCAGGGTTGGAGGGCTGTTTTCAGGTAGCTTTATACCAAATTCATTCCAAAGTGTTGGTGTGTGTATCACAGGGAAGTTCACATGGCTGTTCCTGCTTTGCAGGAACTCCTGAGTGAGTTTTTTGAGGCTCTATCATTCTGTCTCTTTCTCATGGAGAACAAAAGTAGAAGCATGAAAACAAGCATGATTGATGCAGAGAGAAGGTTTGCAGAGATGCCTTTGAATTACAGCACCTTCCCATGCGTGAATTCATACCCAAAATAAATCATAGCTTATTCTTTCTCACACAAGTTTCTTGTAGTTTGTTTTGTGGCATGTTCCTCAGGAAGAATAAAAGTACCCCTTTGATTTGATAGAACTTCCCCACCTATGAATTATATATAAGCAAAATTGTACTTTCTTCAGAAGAAGAAGAATTATCAGCTAACAGAAAAGTCAATTTTCATTTGTAAAATTAAGTGCCATTAGACATGAAGGGCACCTAAGGCAAGTGGCTCCTCTTCACCTCTCAAATACTGTAATTAAAGGTAAGGCTGTTTTCTTAAATGTCGTTGTGGCATAATTGCATATGAGCTGTTCTGCCTACAGGTAATGATTGCTGTGCACATTGGTCCTGAAATAAGCTCCCTCTAAGCAATTCTTAAAGCTTCTGAACAGCTGCTGAACTCAGAGCACGAGGGGTTTTAATAATTGTGGGACTTCAGGTACTGCAATTTCAGCGAGCCAACTTTGTTAAAATCTGATGTATTGTGCTATGAAAACTTTACTTTAGAAATTAGCAGATGTCAGTCATTAGACTAATATCTTTATCTTTAGTAACAGTTTATGGATAATTGTGTTAATTTGAACTGTGGCATCATTTCTTAATCTTATTTGCATCAATATTCAAAATGTAGTAATTTTATGATTTTCCTGTGAATTTTCATATGCATCTTTAAAACATCCATTGTTGTTATAGTGCATGGTGCCTCCACTTCCCACCCCATCCACGTGTTTCAGTCTTTCTCCCAGCTAGCATGGTGAAAATTCTAGCTTTACATTGTCTGTCGTGGGAGATGATGTAAGGAAAATTGGCAGAAGAAGACAGAATATCTTCTTGATATACTTGTTTGCAGGTGTTTTTGGTTGCCTGTCAATCTACGTTTAAACATACAATTGAGGGTTAGTTGTTGTCCCAGTGATGGTCTGACAACATGGTTAAACACAGCTAAACTTTCCATTCTTTTGTCTGCAACTGGTTGGTTTATAATGGTTTGCATTTGCTGTTTATCATA
Source organism: Hypocryptadius cinnamomeus (assembly GCA_013400635.1). Lineage (NCBI taxonomy): Eukaryota > Metazoa > Chordata > Aves > Passeriformes > Zosteropidae > Hypocryptadius > Hypocryptadius cinnamomeus. Next base: position 12,635 of record VYZP01075184.1, read on the forward strand.
CACATATAATTTATATATGTTCCTTTTCTGGATTAAGTACAGGTGTCCCATCCACCTTGGTCAAAATCGGTAGAATTTTATCCCAAAGAGTTGGTACGTTGGGATTCCACATTTAATTTGTTCTTTGCTCAGAATTGTTTTGAGTGTTTTATCTGAGGACCATGCAGTCTTTGGGCTTGTACAGTTGGAATCATTCCCATCAACCTGTTGTTTATGTGTACTTCTCTAATTTCTTCACTTACAGCTAGTGTTTCTGAAATCTCTACTAATTGGCAGCATATGGAGCTTATTGGACCCCAAGAATCTCCCAGTGACATGCTAACCTAAAAATCAACCATCCAACAGGTAACACATGCACCCACAACTTGAAAGCAAGAAACAGGAAACTCGGTTCTGTTGCAGTGTGTGAATAGCACCAGACTGTGGGGCTGTTGGCTGTCCCAGGGATCTTGCAGCCCCTGCAAAGAGCAGGATAAATCCTCATTTTTTGCTCTTGCCTCAGGATACAAATGTGAACATATATTTGTGTGTGTAACAGTATAGTCTGGGCAGGATCTAGGATAAATTGTCTGTTGTATAAGAATAAACCAGCGTAATATAACTTGCAAAAAAATTGTATGGTTTGGTTCATTACATGAGTTTCAAAAGGTGTTGCTTGTGAAAATAAAAAGAAATTGGGGCTGAAAATTTACAATATAGTTAATGATGCTGTTATTTGTCACTGGCACACTTCTAGTCTTATTCTGTTGAACATTTTATTACTTAGTGCCCGTGTAAATGTCTGTTTATTGTGTAAGCCTTATGCTTTTGTTCTTTTTCCTACCCTCAAAAAGGCAATGTATTCACACATACTCGTAATCTTGTACACTGGCTTTTTCAACCTTTCAGAAACCTCCTAAGAAGCTCCTTTAAAACTATAGAGATCCTCAAATGAGCAATAAATTGGCCAAAGTCAGAAACCTATTGCTGCTCTCACAGGAGTTTTTCCTGCATTTGCCATTGTATTATCCACTGTCTATATTATCTACAGTTCTAACATACTGAATCTCAATGTGTCTGTTAATTCTTCCTTTAAGCATTCCACTTTCAGATGGGAGTGACCCCCTCTGTTGACAGATAGTGAACAGCAATTCTGTTTTCTTTAATGTAGGAGTTGCCACCAAACTACTTATCTTTGTATCACAATTATTTGCTTATCATGCATGCAGACCTAACAGTTCAAAACTCATCACTTTTTCAAAGTTTCTTGTGAGTGAAAAAGGAAAAGTAACTTGTCAGGGACCAAGACAGTTACTGAATCCTGTCACATTTCATTCTGCACTGCAATCAGCAACAATACAGAAGTTGCCCTCATCATGTGGTGTTTCATCCTGTGCTGGACAAAATATGAAATTCCATTGGTAAGGACTTACCTCTATCTATAAAGAGATATGTTCATGACATCAGGCAGTGCTTATGAATGAAAATGCTATGTCTGCAGATAGTAGCTCAAAAACCCCTTGCTATATTATGGCTAGGTGGTTGTTATTTTTATAAGGTCAAACTGATGGGGAGCACAAGACTGAAGACACAAGGCTTCAATTCTAGCTACTCATAATTACAAGCAGCTAAGTTTTCAGATATCTATTTCAGAAACATCCACAGTGTAACCTACAGACACCCTGAGCCTCAGGAAGCTCTTCAGGGCTTTGTAACAATTGTGAGACCTGGAGTGTCTGAGCACACCAAGGAAAAAGCAGGATCTTTGTCACCATAGGAGAAGATAGACAATAGATTTCAAAAGGAGAGGGTATGTTTCTCAGACATTCTGCCCAAAGCCTTTGAAGATGGCAGTCAGCTGCATATGGGAAAGCAAATATTGAAAAACAAAAACCTTAAAACTGCTTTTGCAAAAAATCAGAAACTTCCAGCTTTATTTTCCAGCTGCTGGTCCCTACTTTTCATTGAAACTTCCTTGTTGAAGTGAAAAAAACTCTCCAAGGTTCTCTTGTGAGTTTTTCTTCTCTGAGTTCATTTTATTTTCTCTGTGTTCATCAGCTAAATTCATAAATGTTCATGCACTGACACATACCCAGGATGTCACTGGGTATTGATTCGGAGATCAGCAGAAGCTACTTGTGGTGGCAGGGGATAAACAGGAGGAACAAAGGATTTTATTAAAAGCAAGCAACAGTCAGGTGCTTTCAAAAGCTTCTTGCAACAGTGTACTGGATGTGTAACTACTGTGTTCATATTGTCTTAAATATCTGCCTAAGATTCACAATTCAAACAGAGGCTTGGTAAAGGGAGACCTCTCTTGCACATTATACTGAAGAGTGTATAGTTTAACTGGAAGTGTAGCAGTGAATTGGGAGTATATTCAGAGATATTCATCAGATAAAGGGCATTCTGCAGAAGAGTACTTCCAGTAGGACCAAAGCAAATATGATCTGTAACACACAGTTCACTGCTGGTGTAGAAAAAAGCATCATTTCAGAGAAGTCTGCTGCATTTTTGGTCCTTTTTGTTGAATGATGACACATGAGAGAGGGTTTTTTTTTTTCCTGGGTACCCATTCCAGCTAGCAATGTAGTCTGGCTAATATGAATTATCTGTGGTTGATCTGTGCAAGGCAAGTGTTCTACATGGACACAGAGCAAGCATGGCTATCAGCTAAATTGCTTGTAGCACTTTTTTAACCCTCTTTCCACACAAGAGCACTCTACCTATGTAGTACCTTATAATTTCTGTATAAAAATACATTCTGTGTATTTTTGGTATAACACCTTCGAAAGACTCTTAAAAGAAAAGTAATATGTCTGCTGAAATGTGGCACATGGAAATACTGCTTTTGTTCTGCAAAAATTGTGCTACTGTATGTTAGCAAGTTTCAAGCTCTATTTAAAAGAGGAACTGATTTGCAATAAGCATTATATTGAGTCATATAAGTCTTCTAAAAGTAGATTTATGATTTACAATTTCCTAGCATTCTCATGGGAATTCCGTACTTGCAACAGTGATTATTTTAATCAAAGCTGATGATGTTTTTTCAGGCTTATTTTCCTTTCATTTGGTGCCTTTCAGTTTCCAAGTTATTACTGGTCTATGTAATTTTCTCAAGCAAATGGGTTTTTTTCATCAGTCTTTGTGTTCTGAGATAGCAAAAGAAAGAACTCTGACAGGCCACTTGTGGGATTTATTATCACTGATGCCTAATATTTAACTGTAGGTAAATAGTAATGAGTAAGAGACAGTCTGGTTACTCTGAAATGATATACAGAGGGAAATACAGACATCTGGGTTTTCTGTTTTTAATTTTGCTTATTAAAAGAAAAGGACCTTATTTCTCTCTTTCCTCGTCAGTATATAAAATTATTGCTTGATCTTGCACTACATATATGAAGATTTTTATGTCATGTTTGTGTTAGAAGGCACAGGGCTGCTGAAAGTGAATGAAAACATGAAATATGGAGAGCAGATGTACCAACTCTCTGGCTTCTTAGCCACAGGCATCTTTCAAGCTCCAACTGTATCCCATAACCAGCTGGAGTTTCCACAAAGCAAGATCAGCTCAGGCCATTTCACAAATGGAACACTAGCAATATATTTGTTGTGTCTGGACTCCAGACTTTACCAGAGATTCCCCTTCCTACAGCTTTCTGGATTATGCTTCATGTGTTTTTTGCTTCTAATTATTCTGAGATTTTGTTGTATTAGTCATTTTTAGAGATGAATATTGAATATCTGAGAACTGAGGGAAAGGAATTCTTACCTCACTACAATTTTTTAAATGTTGTTTTATGAGTACATCTATCAGAGTTAAAAGTCTTCAAAATATTTTTTGGAAAAAATATTGCTGCTTTTAAAGCACCTCTGGTGAAGCCCGTGATTTTTTTTTTTTTTAAGGAGGATGAAACTGTATTCTACAGTAACAGACTAGTAAAAATCCCCAGTCCTTCTGTCTTTGCACACATGAAATCTTCTTCAAAAGGATATTAAGATTGCAAATAAAGTCATCAAAAAGTTAATTGCAACAAAAGTTAATTGCTATATGGCCAAATTAAGTTGACTGGTACAGCTTTAATCTATATTGTGGCACTATTATGACATGATAACCAGCAGTTTCTGCTACAAGGTTCTTTCTTTCATTCAGTACATAAATAGGCAGTGCTCTCTTGGTGTCTAATCAGCCCGTGGGATTTCAATCCTGACTGCATCCCCAAGCCTTATCCACTGCATAGTCAGATACTTCTTTCAAGAGAGAATTATTAACCTNNNAGTCAGATACTTCTTTCAAGAGAGAATTATTAACCTCCTTGTAGATTTTTTTATACTGCCTCCATTACAACGTGTGAATGCTACATAAGGACTAAGACATTTATAAGTGCATTGTGATGTTAAAACAATTTTTATCCCTGCTTTACAGAGATGATGGCATAATGAGATTAAATTGGAAAATACCCACTAATTTTGTGTATTTGATCTGTTATACCCAAGAACTCCTGTTTTGGAGAGTTCAGCATTTTTGTGGGCAGTTTGTGGGGTCAGGCCAGCACTCTGTGACTACACTTGCAGCTGGTCCTGCTCAGCATTTCTGCAAATCTGATGGTGGGGTCTCAAGTCAGAAGTCCCAAAAATGAGGAACATACAGTAAGTGAACACCTGTGAAAGTTTGCTCGAAGGGACTTGCCTCTCATCATTTGGGAACTCTGTGGTAGAAGCAGGCTCAGAACCCAAACCCACTTCTCCAGGGTAGCATTCAGCTGCTCTGACTTTGAGAGCATCCTCTCCCTTCCTTGTTCGCCAGACAGTTTATAACTTCTGCAACAGATGCAGCAGGGTTTCTGCATGTGATAGTCTCATTTACTCATTTACTGAGCAGGACCACTCACTATTAATGCAAAATTTATTCCATGCATGTTAAAAAATAGGGGCCTTCAAAGGAAAATGTTAAAATATACACTCATGGAGGAGGAAAGGGAGATGATTATGTTTTGATTTGGTATTTTCTGCCTTTGGATTAATCCCATATTCTCCTGGAAGAGGATCTCTCATGACCCACTTTCAGATGCCTTAGTTAACAAAAATAACATTTGGAAGAAGCCTAGCATAAAAAAAATTCCCTTCAGTCTGCACCTGCATCTCCACCATTTGAGTTAACTGCTGAGGTGATGCCGATTAGCAGTTGTTGTCCTCTTGCTTCACTAAAGAATTTCACCAATATTTGTGCAGCAGGGAAGCATTCCGAGTCCAGGTGAAATCTTGGCCTTCACAGTAGTCTTGGGAGATTGGGAGTGGAAAGATGGCATTAGTCCTTCCCCCTCCATTTACTCCCTTCTTACCTTGTCTTTCAAAATTCAGTCTTCCCTTTCCACTGTGTTTGGCTTCTATTCTTCTTGCCCCTCTCAATCCAAGACATAGTGGTCCAAGCTTCTCATCCCCAGTCCTACACTCTTCAGCCAGGCCTCACAAAATTAGTGCAGATTCTTTTATGAATCTCAGCCTTCCTTTTATCTTCTTGTCAAACAGGTTCCAATCCTCTCTTCTCAAATCCTGGTTAAATCTCCTTCTGGCACCTTTCCCCATGATTTCACTGAACACACTGGAGTTCAGGGCCAGTGTCTGTGCAGTCA
>VYZP01075185.1:0-45339 GCA_013400635.1 Hypocryptadius cinnamomeus
TAACCACAAAATTGAAAACCATACTTAAACCTGTTTAGCCTTTCTGTTGCTATATTATTTGTAACATGAGGCAAAACTCTGAAGTCTTTCTGTTCAATCCTTCTTCACCTTGTACTTACACAGTGGTTGTGGTTTAAATACCAGAAGAGGATTGTTTGTGAGTTGTAATGGATAAAATTGCACAAGTGCACAGGATTAGTGGTGATGTTGAACTTCATTGAGACTTGTAGTAGCCTTTTAATCTGATAATTTGATATAAAAGCAGCCACGAAGTAGTAGGAATTCACTCTGTTGTTGTTCTTTTCTCTTATAGTGAAGAGGTCTGTATTTTGTCCGCATCTGGCACAGCAGCTGTACTGAACCCTAGGTTCCTCCAGGATGGCACCATGGAAGGCTGTTTGGAACAAAGGTTGTCATGGCAGCCTGGCTTCTTTTCCATAGGGTCAGAGAAGGGAGAGGTTGATTTTTTTCCTCAGAGCCAAGATAGTTCTTCTCTATTAGGGTAGGTTACAGTGTTACAGTGCAGGATGCGGGACCAACCACTTTACTGCTTTTCACTAACAACAACCACCACAGGAGTAATGGAGCTCTGCACCCAATTAGATACTCTGTTTTTATTTCTAACAGTCTCAATAAGGTAACACGTTTGACTACTAACACAGATCATAACTCAGTTTTTTCCTTCACTGCTCTTCAGGTCTCTTTTCTCTTTTCAAATTTTGTATCACACCATAAAAATGAGATGTTTGATAACTTACATAAGCCAAAAGTGGCTGTGTCTGTAATGTGTGTATCTGCTCCATTAAATACTATTTATATGTGGGAGATAAAGTAGCTTGGTTATTAAACAAATATGATGCCAGGTTTTTCCAAAATAGGTATGTGTTGAAGTTGATGAACAAAATCATGAAACTGAAGGCCAAACATGAAGTTTCCCTTTGTTTCTGCGCTTGCAAATAAAATTTGAAGAATGAGTATTGCCACAGTTATTTTTGGGGGAAAAAAGATTAATTAATGCTTATTGGTAATTCATTATTTATTCTTCAGGAGAGTAATCAAATATTTCAAGGAATGATTATAGTTGTAAGCAAGGCTATTCATTACACTTTAGCACTTGCATTGCTTTTTCCGTAATAAACCAGTCAACATGGTTTATTTAGAATTTATTATTCTTTTACTTTGTTAGCAGAAGACCATTGTCTTCTGGTGTAGATAGAGTTTAAAAAACTGTAGCCAGAACTAAAATACTTGGTTTTGTAGTCACTAAATGATGGAGAGAAATAAATATCATGTTTGTAACATAAAGAAAATATCACTTTTGTCAAAACGTGTATTTTGGTGCTACTAAGAGTCTTGGCATGGATTAGAAATGCCAGGGGGAGGTAAAACAGGTAAACAGTCAAAGCTCATGCTCAACATAAAATCTATTTGCCAAAGTTTTATGATAACTAATGTTCCAAATCTGACAGACTTGCTTAAGCACCTCTTCAAAATCACAGAAGAATTGTTGATGTGAAAGAGAATCCATTTGCAGTGATGCAGTTGGCCTGTGCTTTCCCTGTTCATATTTTTATAGTGGTCATTCCTGGGTATTCCTCGTGTGGGGGAGAGACTGTTCCAAGGAAATAATGAGTTTTACCTGATACCTTATTGTGCTGCTTCTCAGAAGGGTGATTGGTTTGTTGTTTGTATTCTGCTCTTATGGGGTTTTGGACACAGCGAGAAAGAGAATTTTTGGTGTGTTTGGTACAGCAAATTCTTTGTACAGCTGTTGTATCATGGATTGTATTTGGAAGTTACACTGCTTAAAGCCAGTTCAGTGATATTACAGGTTTTTATGAATTGTTGGTCACTGAATGTCCTTTTTCTCAATCCCTGCATAAGAAGTTTCAATGCAAGTTTTATTGATAGCATTTTAGCAAGTAGTGTGCAACCTTTTCTTCTTGTAGTTGGTGTATTGTAATAGTCATCACGCTGGTGTAATGGAGCAGAGTTCAGTTGTGGTGTATGATTTAAGTAGGTCTCTGTAGGTGTTTATACACATGTGCACTTACTGAGCATGGTTACCAGGATGCAGATGTTTTAAGTGTTCTCTCCATAATGTATTTTTAGGATTGAAGAAGCTTCACCACCAGGTTGTGGATTTTGCCATATCCCATATGATGAATTGAACATGCCATTTCCTGCTCACCTCACTTACTGTTACAACTGCAGGAAGCAAAAAGTTCCTGATGTCCTTTTCACCACAATTGACCTTCCTGTAGAGGCCATAGTTGTTGGGAAGGGATGTCTTATTCAAGCCAGGTATCTGTCAAAATGCTTCCTTAGTCTTACTTAGTAAAGTTTGGGAGACCTTTGAAAGAATTCCTGTTGCTAAAATCTGATGTGTCATCAAACCTTGTATTATAAAACATACAATTATGATGTGTTCTTGAATAACATTTCTCTCTGAAAGTATGACTGCATTGGTGTGGGCTTTGAATTTCAGCTTGTAGACCTGAACCCAAAGAGTGGAAGATGACTAACGTAGTCAGAGATGGGATTACTATGCTCTGTTTTATTCTTTTCAGATAAATATGGTTAATGCTTTAGCTGTGAGGGCACTTGGGTTTGGTTTAGTTTTGGGATTTTTTTTCTCCCTTCCAATGTGTGTCTTTAATAACAGTATTAATAGGAATTTTGAAAGTTCTACCACTAGAAATTACAGTAGTAATTTTCTGTACTTGTGCCTGAAATGTTTGAGGCTTTTGCAGCAAGAGAAACAGATGTTTGCACTGGGGGTCTTACTAGAAGAAAAGCTGAAAATAGAAGTTTTCAGACGGCACTGTCTCAAGGAGTTCTTGTAAAGAACTGGCATTTTATTTTACTGTTGCAGCAATCTAGAAGAATTGAAAAGAAGCAGTGTTAGGTTATACAGTGAAGAATAAGAATTGCAGATACCCTGTGTCCCTTTCAGTCTCCCCAGACCCACTGGAGCCCTGTCTGTGCTGGTTGTGTTGCCAGGTTGTGCCGTCTGAAGAAGAAAGCTCAGGCTGAAGCAAATGCAACCTCCATCAGTAACCTCCTGCCCTTCATGGAGTATGAAGTGCACACACAGCTGATGAACAAACTCAAGCTGAGGGGAATGAATGCCCTCTTTGGGCTGAGAATTCAGATCACCGTGGGGGAAAATATGCTGATGGGCTTGGCAGTAAGTACTGTTGGAATCCTGGGGTGGTTCTGCTTTCTTACAATATTTTTTCAGGAAGATATGCAAGTCTTGTGGAATTCAGAGTAATCAGACATTAAAACATCATTTAAAACCAAGCATTTAATTATTGTAAAATTGGGACAGACTTGTGTTTCATAACCAGCAGAAGAAGATTCACATCTCTTGAAGATGGTAAAGGACAAGATGATTAAAAAGGGGACGAGAGGAAAAGAAACTTCAAACAATTAATTGGCACAAATTGTAGAAAAATGATGGTATTCTTTAAAGATTCTGTCAAAGAGATCCCTCCCTGTTCTTCAAATTTAACTGCAGTTCCATGACGAATAAGGTCATTTAAGTCTGTCAGTAAATCTTTTGCTTATTTGGAAACAAGGGGAAGTTCTGTTGTCTCTTCTTTGATGGAACTGAAGAAATAAATTATAGATTTGAGAAAGTCAAGAGATGTTCATTAACAATATTTTCTAACCCCATTCTTTCATGCTAGATTAGAATAGTGAAATATGCTGCTTCTTCCTGCATCAGGGGATGCTTGAGTAATTCTGGCTGGCATCTTCTTTTGTCTTTCTTGATCTGTTTCCTGTAAATAGAAATAGGGTTGTCACAACCTCACTGATGCTGTAAATGGTTTGGCCAAATTTTAGATCTTCAAAAACTCAAAAAAAACTATTTGCTTATGCAAAACATACTGGAGCAGAGGCTTTAATTTTTAGTTTGTTTGGAATTTTTAGGCAAGTTTTAGAGTTCCACAATGAAAAATGGAAAAGAGGGAGTTTTCTACAAGAATAGTGAAGTTTTTTCGTAAGTGAACAGAAGAGAAAAATCCATTTGTTTATTTGCAAGAGATGCTGCTGTAATTTGCATGTAACAAGGCTGTTTTAGCATAAGCATTATGGAAAGCTTTATATGAAAATGTTAGGAATTCATGCTTATATAATTCTTTTTGTTTATGACTTTTAAAAAGTCTGCAACAGGTGTGTATTTAGCAGCTTTGCCAACACCTGGAGGTATTCAGATTGCTGGGAAGACTCCAAATGATGGCACCTATGAGCAGCACATATCCCATATGCAAAAGAAAATAAATGATACAATAGCAAAGAACAAGGAACTTTATGAGATTAATCCTCCAGTAAGTAAATCTTTTATTCTTAAACAATAAAGCATTCTGATTCATATATATGCACTATATATCCATTTTTTCTTACTGAGTCATTCAGAATGTAAGTTTGTTTACTAGTAGAGATACAGACTTCTTTCACTGGATTTTGGAAAGCTGCTGGAATTTTCAGATCCCTTTGCCAAATCAATTTGGTATTGTTTAGATAAATTTCTCAGTAAAATGATTTTCAGAATGATCTGATTCTTAGAATTGTTAACAACTTGTGTAGAGTTGAATTTTTTTTAAGCTGGACATAACATCTCTTAATTCTTACATCCTTTTTAGGAGTTACCTGAAGAAATTATTGGGTCTCCCATTCCAGAGCCAAGACAACGTTCCAGGCTACTGAGGTCTCAGTCAGAAAGCTCTGATGAAGTTACAGAGCTTGACCTTTCCCATGGGAAGAAGGATGCTTTTGTCTTGGAGGTGATAAACATTTTCACTACTCGTGTTCATACTTTTGTTCTCCTGAAATATATATTTTAAAAAGTTTTCTTACTCATCTCCAAGAACAGTTCCTAAATTGTGTATGATTTTTTCCCTTTTGTATCAATAGAAAAAGTATTAGATTTTGCTTTCTCTTTTTTCCTTACTCTGTTTGCTTGGAGCACAGCTCCGTCTACAGAGTATCTGAAAAAAGATTGCCCTGCTGTTCATGAATATGTAGCAGTCTCTAGATTAATAATTAAGAGCTGTTAAGAAATGTCCTTCTGCTTGCTTCAAGCAGCAGATCAGACTAAACAAAAACTCAAGATCTATTTTTATAAATACTGAGGTTCTGTGTTGCCACACTTTGTATTTAGCAAATAAAAAGATTGTATTTTCTTCCTGTTTCAAAGCTCTTACTGTTGTAGATAAACATTTAGAATTATTCGTTTCCAGAATGGGTTGTATTCAAAGCATTCAAAAAACTGCATGTGCCACAAGAGCACATAAAAGAAGACTTTCTGAATTTCAATTATTGCTTTTCACAATTTAAGAATTCAAAACTTGTGACAATACCTTCCAGTTCTTTCTACAGCTGCAACCAGAAAGAGCAACACCTGCAGATAAATAAAGGGCATAGATTTCTGTTACCTCTCTATTCACTAAAATTCAAAGACATGATTGAACATTGTCTGTGTTGAAGTCTTTAATACTCCAGCAAATGTTAAAAAAGGGCTGGAATTTTGATCATCCTGTAGATACAGACAGTACAAATACCTATCACTGACTAAAAACCACTTTAAAACACAGCCTGTGATTGCAGCCTGAGGTACATCTAAGGCTTTGTTCATCTTCACAAATCACCATCTTCATAGAAAATAATCTGAAAGAAAAGTTGTAGGTAGGAAGAATGAGGGAGCACTATAACAGGAGTTTGTTTGTTTGAAAACAGAAGTACGAAAGGAGAGTGAAAAAATAACAGGTTGGGAGAGTTTGGGATAATAAATTTTGATTCGTTGGTGCATTTGCCAGAAGGGTCGAATACCTTTGTAAAAAATTGAGGATTTTTGTAAGGCATTTGTAGAAAATAATTACTTTTTGTCTGTGGAGTCATTTACTACTATCTTATTTGAGAAGTTGGGTTTATGATTAATTGGATATCAGAAACAATATGCCAGGAAATTTAGTTAAACTCCTGACAAAGCTTTCAAGAGTAAAATCATTGTTCACTGGAGCTATATAAGAAAAAGTAAAAATTTCATTGTGATGAAGATGTGCTGAAAGAGGCTGAGAAGGCAGTTATGAGAGGTAAAGATATCTGGGTTGGTTTTGTTTAGTTTTTGGGTTGTTTTTTGAAGGAAAATAAAGACAATGCCTTTTACATGGAGAGGGAGAAGGGGACACAATACTTGACAGCAAACCTTTCAATACTGGAGTTAAATTATAAACCATTCCTAAAACACTTGATAAGAAAATGTTGGGAGTTAGGGGTGAATGTGGGTCTCTTGCAGGTCAATGAGACAGGATGAATGTAAAGACACACCAGAAGTATTTGCAGCAGGTAGCAGGGCTCTCAGTCTGATCTAAAAGAAGAGTGTTAAAGGTTGAATGGAATGGAGGTTATTTGGTTTCTTTTGGAAACTTCTTACTGGCACAGCAACATGATTTTCGCAATTATCCCCTTCTTGCAGATTGATGACACAGATGCAATGGAAGATGTACATTCTTTACTGACAGATGTTCCACCACCTTCTGGTATAGTTACAACCATATTTTCCTAATTTATGCTGTAGGCTGCAAAATGACGAAATATGACTTGTGTTCTTAAAATTTATTTTAAAAGTTCCTAGACAACTGACAATATTACTGTTTCTGAAGAATTTTGGACTGAATTACGGATTTATAGGTTTCAGAGTAATGAAATTAGAATAGAGAACTAATTATTGCCTGGTATCACTTGTCTTTATGCTATTTCTTGTTGTATAGATATGTCATATCTTCCCCAACAGAACTGCTGGATCTGGATAAGAGGCAAATATAGGTGTCCATTATACAGAAATTGCTCTGGACTTTTGATTTGCCGTTGTCCTTCCTCTTGTCATTGTGAATTTCCCTGTGTTTCTTCTGAGAAAGTCTTGGTTTCCTTCCTAATAACTGATATTAGTGTTAATCTTGTTGTGTCGAGCTCTGAACTGTCCTTGTAGTTGTCTATTACTATCACCAAGTCTTTTATTCCTCACTGATTATCCAGTTCTGCTGCAGTTGATTTTATTGCCCTAAAATAAGGCCATCAGCCATGATCTTGTTTTATCCTCTTCTGCATGTAAGTAATGTGTTTGAAGCACAAAATCCAAAATTACAAATGTCTTCACTGTGAAAATGAAGCAGTTTTTTCCCTCTTTTCCTAGTCTTATATTTACATTTCATTTGATGATGCTTCACTGTTAGTTTGTTAGGTGACCTTGGTGAGGGATCTTCCCAGACACTTGGTGATGCCCAGGGTGGGTGGTACAAGTCAGGTGCGTTTGGTGTGTGCTTGCTGAGAGCTGGTGAGCAGTGCCTGCTCCTGGGGAGGCTGGCACAGCTGTGCCTGCAGCACTGTGCCTGCAGCTGCTCTGGGCTCCCTTGGCTGAGCAGTGACACACACACCTGCAGTGAGGAGAGCAGTGACACACACACACCTACACCAAGGAGAGNCAGGGTGGGTGGTACAAGTCAGGTGCGTTTGGTGTGTGCTTGCTGAGAGCTGGTGAGCAGTGCCTGCTCCTGGGGAGGCTGGCACAGCTGTGCCTGCAGCTGTGTCCCTGCCGCCTCTGTGGGCTCCCGTGGCTGCACAGACACACACACCCCTGCAGTGGGGAGCAGTGACACACACACACCTACACCAAGGAGAGCAGTGACACACACACACCTACACTGAGGAGAGCAGTGACACACACACACCTACACCAAGGAGAGCAGTGAGCAGTGACACACACACACCTACACCGAGGAGAGCAGTGAGCAGTGACACACACACACACACCTACACCAAGGAGAGCAGTGTAGTAGTCACTCTAGCACCTCTTTACATGGAGATCAAAGAATGCTCTCTGGTAGTGGATTGAGCTGACACTTCAGTGTCAATGAGCTGTTTGATCTTTTGCCTATTCTGTGGTTTATAGGAATCTTTCTTTTTCATTTGCCTTTTTGTTCAATATCTCCTTCAGACACTTTTTCAAGACAAAGAAACAAACAGGTTTTCTGCTGTTTTGGAAAGCTCTACTACACTAGTGTAAAAAAAAAGCATGTTTTCTGCTCTCATGTTATTGTTTCTGAATATCCTTTCTAAATCTTTGATTCTTCAACAGAATTTCTGCTTTTGATGTTCTGAAAGACAGCCTATGAATATTTATACCCTCTGCAAGCTGCTATGAAATTTCTTTTCTAGCTCATTTTGTGCTTTCATATAGGCCCTACCATATTGGCCTCTTTTCTGCTTATTTAACTCTATATTCAGGATTTCAGATTCGCTGACTTACTGTTAACAACTTATTTTACTCTGCTGTTTAGTCATTAGAATTCTGTTTTTCATTTGCAATCAGTCACTACAGCAGTTCCTTTGCAGCCTTTTCTGTGCTCTCTATTAAAGGTTGGCTTTGTAGGGTTTCATATCACACCTTTTTTAAAAATTCCCTCATTTGTGCGTAGTTTATCTAATAGAAATAGGTGGAGCAGTTGTGGATTTGAGGTGTTGGCCCCTCCTACAAGATTCTGTATTTGTTTTTTGAATGTTGATCTGATTTCTGGTGTATTCTTCAGTATTCAAAACCACATCAGGGAAAATACTTGTAAAGCCTTGTCACATATGTTTCCTTTACAAGTATTTTTATATTGCAGTGTATAAAATAGATTTTTTTTCACAAATATTTTCTTCACAGGTTTCTACAGTTGCAACACAGAAATTATGCCTGGTATAAATAACTGGACACCAGAAATTCAAGTAAGGTTATTCAAAATTGAAACTTTTTGCTAAATTGTGTTGAAATTTGCTGTAGTAATTTAAATACATATTTTGAAAGATAAATTCAAAGGACACCCTTGTGACAGAAATAAAAGTAGTATTTTGGTAAGGTATTTAGTAAGGTATGAGAATCTGGGCTTTTGTTGTTTTTTTTTAATGCTGTCATGTAACAAATAACCTAATACAGAAATATGAAAGTAATTGCAGTAAATTTGAACTTCAAGGGTTTGGCTTTTTGAAAGGTTTGGCTAGGTTTAAATCCCCTTAAAGGGAACAGATTGTTGACTGTGTTGCTTAGCTAACTTATTTTGTTACTTATTGAATGTATATGTTAACATGTTTTACATTATTTTCCTTCTTGATGAATTTGAGTTTAAGGCAGAGGATAAAATTTATTTACATACGTTGGCAAAAAATCCCCATGTTTGTTTCTAATTCAGATGTTCACAGCAGTTAGAGTGTCCAGATTAAGCAACATGAACCCAACAAATCAAACACTTAATAAGAACTTCAATGATCTCTGTGAGAATCTGTTGAAGGTAAGAATCTTATTTCAAATACTTTTTTAAGTGTTCAAATGGGAGCCAAGTAAAATTCAGCTATACTGAAAATAACATGTGCCTCTTAATTTTGAAAATAGACTGCAAAGTGTCTGTAACTAGCTCGTGAGTTTCTGTAAGGATAGGTTCAGCCTGTTCTAGTCTATCAGGGATTTCCAGAGCCTGTGGGACCTGAAGGAGTCCTTTGACTAGCAGGATCCTCTAGGAATAGAAAGACAGCTCCACAGTAAATTGCGTTCTGTCCTGACTTTGCACACATGTAATTCTTCTTCAAGAAAAAATTAATATCATCAGATGACTTCTACTATGAAAAGAGTTTTGATCCTTAATTTCTCTGAAATAAACCACCCTTTTTTTCCTGAGTAACACAGAATGAAATCCTGTCTTCAACAGAGTTTGTATTTTAAACTGCGGTCCATGGTTCCCTGCTGTCTTTGCCATGTGAACTTCACAGTGGCTCTGCCAGAGGATGAGCTGGTTCAGGTAAGGGAATTGCTGCTTTCAGCTTCAGCACACAGGCACAGCCCTAGGTAATGTTTGCTGCTCAGGGTAAGCTGGGCTAGGATTCAATTTACTGCTGTGGCTGGTGAATTCTTAGATGGCTTTTTTCCCTATTATGTTTCGATGCAAAGAACTGCTTGTTTCCAAAATTATTTTTCAGATTGCACAAGAGATCAACTTACCTAATATGCCAAATATTTCTGATTTGCAGATTGCAGTCACAGCTGTTGCCATTACATATGACAAAAACCAAGCACTACAAGCCAACAAAGCACCTACAGAAAAATCACAGCAAAGAGGTAAATATTGTGAGGCATCTTTCCTTTTTTATCCCCAGTGCCTAATGAGTCTGGATTTTAATTTCTGTTAAATGTTCAGATCACAGATCACAGAATATTCTTGAGTTGAAAGGGACCCACAAGGATCATCAAGTTCAAATAAACATATTTTTCAGGGAGGGTCTTTCAACACATAGTGGTTTTTTAGAATTCATGTACTTGACCTCCAACTTATCAAGTATTACATATTATGTATTTATTTTACATAATCAACAAATTTATAGTACTTTCTTATTCTGTCTATGATACTACTTTGATTTAAAGGTTGGTGTAATAGATGATGACATTTCTGTTGTATTTTGGAACATGTGTAAATCATCAGGGAATACTTGCTCTTATAAGTAGAGATTTTGTCTATGCTTGAAGAAGGTGGAAAATAAGTATTCGTAATACTTTTTAAAAACTCCAACCTTCTGAAAATCCTTAAGCAGGTCAGTAATAGTTTTGGAGCTCAGTGAAGCACTTGGAGGGGATGGAAGAGACTGCTGTCATCTGCATATGTCACCTTGCTAGTGAAGTACCATCTTATGCTAGAAATGCTTGTGTGCAGCCTGAAGTGGGAATTCAGACAGAACTCTGAGGATGCCCAGTTCTTCAGACTGGAATTAAATAGTAGAACAGAGCCACATGTTTCTAAAACATTAGTTATAGCTCACTTCTTCAGTACAGTGAAGTGTTTCCTTTCATGTGAAATAAGTGCTAATTTTTATTATAATAGCTGACATAGATCCAACTGCAGAATCAAAATAAAAATGCATGAATGGACTTCATTTTTCTCCTAAAAACTTCAAATCCTCTTCAGTGGAACACAGGCTCTGTTCAGTGTTGCAGCTGGATTTGTTGTCACACACCTGTTTCTGCAGAACTGCATCACTTTCTGCACATGCTGAAAATACCTCTTCAAGTCAGACCTGACTAAATTGACTCTGCTTGTAATTACTGGCAAATCTTGTTTTGGGGGTTAATTATCAGTTGGCCATGTTTTCTTTGTTGAAGCATCTACAGACAATGAAGAACAGCTACAATTTCCCTTGGAGCTTTGCTCTGATCCCCTTTCTTCTCAACCATTCTCTCCAGCTAAAGGTCAGTTAAGGGGAAGAATATTTAACTGTTGTTTTTTATGGATTTTGAGTTCTGCTCTTTCATAGTTGTAGAGGCTTTAAAATATCTGTACTTTCACAGGCTTTAAATGTGCTTTGCTGCCTAAGCATAATGGGTACATTTACTCCTGTTGTGAAGTTTTTTGAGAGTCACAGAAGATGGCTTGGCTGATCATTCTGCCTATGTTTCCCATCTTTGCATTTGGAATATTGAAGGTGCTGCAAACCACTGGGTGTTGGGTGTCATCTGACATACCTATCAATTACCTAATAATTAGGCTTGTCCCATACTGTAAATGGCCCATATAAAGTACCTCCATGTTTTCTCAGCCTCACAGGATTAATGTCATTGTTTTCATGATGGGAAATACTTTATCTACCAGATACTGGTTGCATGCAAATTTCCTTTAAGTGAAAGGAGCCTAAACTTGTATAGTAAATAATCTGTACAGTGCAGCACACTGTAGCTGTTAAACAGCTGCTTTATTTTACCTGAGATAGAGCTGCATTTCGGGAATGGTTGTCACAGTTCTTCTATGACTGCATTAAAAATTCAATTCATTGAAATCAGCTGTCTTTAATTCCTTCTCCCTTGTTGGATTATCTACCAAAGTGGTTACTGAGATGAAATTAAATATCTGGGACTCTCTGTAAATGTTTGAGCTCCCTTTTTTGCCTGTTACATCAGTTGTGTAAAGAAGGGTGCCTACCACACTTACTTGTGTTTTCAGAGGCCAGATTAATTTCAGCAAAAATATTCTTATTGATTTTTTTTTTTTAATGCTTAACTTTTAATTTGCTACATGTTTTATTTTCAAAAAGAGAAGCTGTGCAGAAATTTCTGCTGGTGTCTGTCTAGCCATTCATTACTGAACTGTGCTGGGTGTGTGCTGGGCACTGACCAGTGGAGGGCAGCCTGTTCCCATGTACCCCTTTTCCTGCTGTTCTCCACATCCCACATCCTGCTGTAGGCAGAGCAGTTCAGCCTGAAAATTATTCCAGCTGCCATTTCTTCACAACCTCTTTGTGGTTACATTTACTTAACAGGTTATTTAATATATTCCTGCTTTTCTGTAAATTGGTTTTGAAAATACTGGTTTACAGTCTTATACAGTAGTGACCTTTGATGAATAAACATATTAAAATTGCAAGGTAGATTTAGTAAAGTGGATTATTTATACTAACTCTGTTATCAAAGCACACAGTATACTATGTAGAGGGTGGGTTTTTTTCATTGACTCTAAAATCTTCTATAAGGGTCACAGAATCGTGGAGTAGTTTGGGTTGGAAGGGACCTTAAAGATCATCTCATTCCATCCCCTGCCATGGTTGGACACCTCCCACTGTCCCAGGGTGCTCAGAGCCCCATCCAGCCCGGCCTTGGGCACTGCCAGGGATCCAGGGGCAGCCACAGCTGCTCTGGGCACCCTGTGCCAGGGCCTGCCCACCCTGCCAGGGAGGAATCCCTTCCCAATATCCAATCCAAACCCACCCTCTGTCAGTGTGAAGCCATTCCCCTTGTCCTGTCACTCCAGGCCCTTGGAAATAGTCCCTCCCATCTTTTTTGGAAGCTGTTGTTCTGTAACTCTGCTTAATAGATGACCTGAACACAATTAATTTTGTTTTGTTAGAAGTCCTGGAGGGTGCAAGCTCCCACACAGGTATTCCTGCTGCTCAGAGAGGTGAGTTTCCTTAATTTAGCCATCTGCCAGAACAGAATGAGCATTCTTGGGATATTGGTACACTCTTTTTGGATGTGTCTTACTCCAGGAAGTGTTTACTACTTAACTGAGAGTGCATGCTCTGGTGTGGCTTAATGAGATCCTAATATTTTGATGTGATTTTTCATTATTAAAGTTAGATTTGTTAATAACAGCCTCTCTGTCAGGTACATTGACATAACTTTATCTGACAGAAAATGAGTCCCTGGGAAGAGAGCTGTTTTGCCTGTGTTAATTTGAAGTTAGCATGTGTTCCTCCCGTTTCTTCAGGACAATGAAGAAACGGTGTTTGCAACCTCCCCTTTTTTTTAAAAGATATGCAAACACCCCTGCAACTAATACCAAAAGTCATAGCAGAAACAACTCTTCTTATTGTAATGATAGTGGGAGGGGTGTTGGAGGGAGGATGTTGGGGCAAGGGAGACTGTTCTGTAAGGAAGATTGGTTTGTGTTTAAAACAGAGGTGTTGTTTCAGTTTGTGACTCTTATCCTCATCACCAAAGGGTTTTTTTTTTTCACTCTGTAAGTTAGTTATTGATAAAGACAGTTGGGAAATTTAAATCCTGATCAGCAGCTCTTTGTAAGGGAAAAAAAAAAAGCAATGAAAATTAAAAAAGGCTTAAATAAAGTTTAAAAAGCCATAATTTACAGCCTAAATTGAGATTATAAAAAAACCTAATCTAGCATAATTCCTTAATGACTGTATTTGCATGTTTTTTCAGTGCTGAAGTCCCACTCAGGCAGTTGGTTCAGAGCTGGGACATCACCAGAAATCGGTACTTTGGTTTGGACAAGTCCAAACCTATCCTGTAACTTCTCCTTTTAGACAGACCTGCAGACGGATGGTTGTTCTCTCTCAGACAGGAATCATTGCTTCCTCAAAAAGGAGCACTGAGATGAGCAAGAGACATCATCCATGTATTTTTTTTCTGTTTTTTTTTTCTTTTGTTTTTCTGTCTGTGTTTCCAGCAGCGTCAGTTGATTACAGTTCCTTTGCAGACAGATGCAACAGCTGGATAGAGCTCATTAAACTGAAAGCTCAGACCATAAGGCGCGGATCAATTAAGACAAGTAGGCGGCTGTTTCTACCACGTTCTGATGATCTGAGACATATCTCTGATTTCCCAGTGGTGACTTAGTGGAGTGCCCTGCCCAGCAGTAGCATTGCAGATCACGTGTGGAATGAATTCCCCAGGGTGAAAACTGCTGGCATTGTTCTGTAACCTCACGTAGGGTTGATGAACCGTAGCATAAAAAGCAAAATAAAGTCTTGCTGTAATTAGTTCTCCATACATGTGTACGCCTACTAATTGTATAACATCCACTGCATGGATGTAGGTGTATGTATGATCTTGGAAAATTGGGGGTGAGAAACAGGAAGCAATCACCAAGGGGACAGTCAAGGCAATGGTCACTAAATTAGCAAGTGGTGAGTTGGTTTTCAGTAGTTCTTTGGCCACAGGTCTGACTATCTTGCTTAAATTAGCAGAGATTAATACCTGTTTTAATGGAAAATGCTGCACTGGGGAAGCACAACAACTTTCACACTTCCTATAATTTGTTCTTCCAGCAGAATACATGTTTGAAAATGTTGGCACTTTTTCCTTTACCTTCACATTATAACTGATGGTTGTATGTGCAGCTGCTCGCCTCAATGTTTTCCTTTCGCAGGAATGCCACTCTTTCAATAAATGCCATTTCAGCTTCTTGTCTCCTCTTGCATGCTTTGCATGATGATTTCCTTTCTCACGTATATGGCTGAGCATCACAGGCAGCTGAATGTTGTCACCAAGCTATTTGGAAAACCATAAAGAAGAGTTTTTGTGTTTTGAGGAGCAATGATGGATCTTGATAGTTATTTTCTCCTGTTTTTTCCCATTTTTCAGCTACTTCCCTTGAAAAAGCAAGTCCGCTGGCTGAGGGATACTTGCGGCACCGTTCTGTCCCGTCGTGCACCAATTCCACTGTCTCAGTTGTTAAGATGACACCTCTTTCCTTTCTCCCTGGGGCAAAGATAACCAAATACCTTGGGATAATCAACATGTTTTTTATACGAGAAACCACTTCTTTGCGTGAGGTGAGCTGCGTGGCAGGGATTCCTTTTATGTCAGAGAACAATTTTTGTTAACTGTAGGAATCAGAGGTTTGAGTTGAGGTGTGACACAGCCAGGGAGTAGAATTTGTGTCACTTTTGGGAGGGTGCTGAGTGCAGAGCAAGTTCCTTTGTGTTGCTTTTGTCACCAAACACATGAAGCTGTTTTGTGGTTGGCACTGTTAGGAAGGGGTTAGTTAACAATTGCCATGGTTATTGAATTGGGTAGAACACTAAACCAGTGAGTTCTTAAACAGAAGTATATGGAAAAAATGTGTCTTTGACCAACAGTGGTAGAAGTTGGGATCATTCGAACCCAAATTAAATGCTAAAGAAAAAAATTAATAATCTGTTCTTCTCTCGTTTAGCAAGCTCAGTGAGGAACTTTCACAGTGTATTTGGTTAATTCTTTGGTTAATATAGTGTTGCTCATATCATAGATAATGTTATGCTGATTTTCAACATTACATTCTGTGCATTCTCTGTAACAAAACTTTGTGTGCTGAGCATCAAAAATTACACCATGAGTCCGTGACCACACAACCAGCTTAGAGGTGATGTTCAAACCCTGATCTCCATCTGCATTGGGAAAACAAATAATCCTCTCAGCATGTCAAAATGCAAGCCATATTCCTTATAACTTTCCTGTCCTTTTGGGAAGTAGCTGTATCTTTGCTTTTGGCCACAGAAAGAGAGTGTACCTCTTGCCTGGTTTGTCAGTGCTGAAGAGTTTGCTGGTTTTTCCTAATTACACATTGCTGAGATTACAGAGCAGATGTTAATAAAAATGATCAGTCTTCCTGAAAATGGGCTGTGAACTCTCTAGAGAAACTTGGATCAGACAAACATTTTGTTTGGATCTTGCAAGTTACTTTTAACTTCCCCTTTAACTTGAGAAATCCCTGTGTGAAAAGGACACGGTTTTCAAAAGGATGTCGGAGTAGGGAAATGGTTACAGGACATTCCTGAACTAAGTGCAGATTCTGTAGGTACAAATTCAACAGCTGGTGAGCTTTGGTATCTGTGACAGCAGATCCCAGCAAGGATAGGTCATTCAAGTGTGTGATTCAGCTCCTTCCTGGAGCTGGAATGTTGCACAGTCCCTGGGATGCTGTCACTGTGCTCTTTCCAGCACCTAGGGGAGCTAGTTTAAATTATTTCAGCTGCACAGGCTGAGTCACAAACTACTCTCACTACAGGATTGCCTTGAGTTACAATGGAGTCAGAACAGAGCAGTCATTATATCCTACTCCAGCAGTGTGGTTCAGGTCCTACAAGAAAGTAATGACCAGCATTTTTCTCTGTATTGCTTTATGTTTTGCTTGTGGTAGTGCTGAAGTATATACCAGAATAAAACATTAATGATAGAATGAAACATTAATGATAATTTCAAGTCAGATGAATCCATTGTTCTTAGGCTCTGCTGTTTACAGGTGGGTGTTTACAATGATTTTGTTACCTCTTGTCATCCAGTGTTGCATTAGATTTATAATTCCCCATCAGTTGCTGTACCTTTAAAAGACTTGGACAAAATCAAAATTCCATGAGAATTATGAATTTGTATTGCATATTGATTTCTTGCTGCAGCTGACTTGATTCCAGCTTTATGCTGGGTTTGATAAAATTATACATGGCCTTTTTGTTTGTAAATTTTCATCCAAGATAGGGTTTTTTTATGCCTTTATGAGTCTGTTCAGGGCACATGATACTTCTAGGAATGAGCACAGCCCTTAGAAATTCAGCTTAGTTCAATCTCTTCTGCCTGCCTCTTCCATTTTCTCCAGTGGCACGCACACAGAGTCATGTGGGAAGTCTGGTGGTCTTGCCCTTCACCTGAAGTTTGAAATTTTATATGTATTTTGAACCAACACTGAGCTCTGTTTGGATCAGTTTCTTTTCTCAGCATTTTTGTGGATGTTTATTTCTTTGGTTGGTTGCCTGGTTTGTGTGCAATAGATTTTTCCCCACAATGTAGTTGCTCACATTCTTTCATAAGGATTTTCTAGGAAAATCTGTATTTGGTTGTTTTCCTTCTCCTTTGACATCAGTTTAAATTCTTCAGTTTTGAACCAAAGAAGTAAAAATGCCCCACAGGCACCATCAAATCAAAAAAATTAATGAAATGAGATGGCTAGAAGTTCCTTTGCACTTCAAGGGGGAAAACAAAAAAAATTAACAGCTTGAATAGCTCAGGTCTCTGCTCTATCCCTTGCTTACTTCTGGTTTTGGGGGATCATTTCTTCAGTGAGTGTTGAGAACCAATGACAGTCATTAACCTACATGGAGTTGCAGTGATCAAAGGTAATGGTCACTCCTTACTGGGAATATCCAAGAATTTCATAAACCATAGAATAGTTTGGATTGGAAGGGACCTTTAAACCCTCTTGTTCCACCCCTGCCATGGGCAGGGACACCTCCCACTGTCCCAGGTGCTCCCAGCCCCAGTGTCCAGCCTGGCTTTGGGGACAGCTGCTCTGGGCACCCTGTGCCAGGGCTGCCCACCCTGCCAGGGAACAATTCCTAATTCCCAATATTCCATCTTCACCTGTCAGTTTGAGGCTATGCCATCCTGTCCTGTCACTCCAGGCCCCTGTGAATGGTCTCTCTCCATCTGATTTGTAACTGTGACCCTTCAAACAGTGAATGGCTTTTAGGTTCTCCACCCCATTTAGGATTCACTGAAATTTTTCAGCTGATAGATATGTAAGAGAAGTACTCAGCATCTTGTAGCTAGACCCAGTATCATGCGTAATGTGTATTTTTCCATTCTAGGAGGGTGGTGTCAGTGGTTTCCTGCACGCTTTTATTGCTGAAGTGTTTGCCATGGTGAGAGCCCATGTTGCAGCTCTGGGAGGGAATGCAGTTGTGTCATACATCATGAAGCAGTGTGTTTTCATGGAGAACCCAAACAAAAATCAGGTACATTTGGATGGGAAATGACAAGGGCTGTTGTGGTTAGTATGATACAAATATGCATTTTAAGTCTTAAAAAACCAGCAGTGCTGTAAAGCCATAGCTGCACAACATTTCTTGTGTCTTGGATAATGTTTGAAGAATCCAAGAGTGTTCTTATATTAACACAAAATTATGAGGATGCTTCATAAATACCCAGATGGATAAAAGAACCGTGCTTGCTGGAATAAGTAAATTGTAGGAGACAGTTGCACAGTAGTGCAGAACTTACTTGATATTTCTGATGTTGCAGCGTAGGATTTCCATCCTAACTCCATGTAAAAGTACCTGGAGTTGCTGATGTAAAATGCTCCATTTTGTACATAAAGGAACAAACCTTGATTTGTGAAGACAATAACAGAATGTTCAGTAAATTAAATATGTGCAAAACAGTAAGGAAAGCAGGTACAGATAGCCAGATATTTCACTGTGGTGGTCTCCCAGGAGTCCTCTGCATGTTTGGTAGCACACAAGTGAGCATACAGAAAAGAAAATGTGGCACAGGTTGCCTCACCAATAAATTCTAATAATTGTCCTTCTCCCGATCCCTGTTGATTTTTCTGTGTAGTTATATTTAGCAGCTATAAGTAAACACGAAACCTGTGGGTGTTTGGTGACTGGGTGTTGTCTCTTGCCAGGCTCAGTGTCTGATCAATGTCAGTGGTGATGCTGTGATCTTTGTCCGTGAGTCCGAGCTGGAGGTGCTGCCGGCGCAGCCTCCTGCAGCTGCTGCTCAGCCCACAGGCTCTGCTGGAGATGTCACAACATGAAGGCACAGCAAGGGGAGTAGTCTCCGCTGAACATAAAGGTTATTCAAAATGTGGGAATGTTTAGGTTTGCATCTTCAAAGTCAGTGTCTCTCCATGACATTCACAGCCAAAATCCAGGACAATCACTCTTTTTTTGTTGTCATATAACTTAGGTAAGTCAGAGCAGAGAGCTGGCAGGTGTGCTCTGGTTCTTCTGTTACTATTCCTGGCCTCTGTGAAACCAGGCAGCAGGTGAAGCACTCACAGGAGAACGTGGATCAGAATAGCATCTCATGGAACTGTGGAAGGAAGGAAAAATTCTGTTCCATCTTCGGGCTGTTCAGGGGGACCCTGATAAGTTGTCACTCAGAACCATTTCTGAGTTTGAGTGTTGTCTGTCTCAGCTCAGGTCAGGGTGGGAGGGAGGTGCCTGAGAAGTCTGTGTTGGGAACCTTTGATGAAGAAGGGAGAGATTGGTGTGCAGGCCAAGGAAACATGGGCTGGATTCTGAAATTCCTTCACATCATAGAATGTGAAGAGGAAAAAGCAGTACCAAAAAGTTAACAGTTTGAATTTCTGCTCATTGAAAGTATTTTTTCTTATTTTGTTGTTGTTTTTATGTATGGGAGCTGGGGGGTATTGTTTGTTTTTTTAATTGTTTTTTAAAAGCTGCCAGACCACAATGCTGTGATCCTGGGCATCCCTGTGGTGGGACAAAAAAACCCCAGAACACAACAAAAAGTTCCAGGGTGTGTCTGGTGCTAGTACAAGATGTTCACTTCAGTATTGACAAAGCAGTCTTTTGTTATTTAAGACTTAGTGAAGGAGTTGTCCTGAGGTTCATTTTCTTGAGGCAGGATCTGTTTCAAGGATGACATAAACAGTCCCCCAAAAATCAGTTGTGCAGAGGTTATTCTGCAGCCTCCTTCCTGTTTGAATGCCTGGCTAATTGGAGATTGATTTATGTGTGTGACACTGGTTCCTGCAGGTTCCTTTTGTGTTTGGGGTTTTTTTGTTCTTTTCCAGTGCTGTAGCTGGGAAATAAGGGTACTGCAAAGACAGGAAATCTGTCATTTCCAGTAAAAGTCTGAAAGGTGATGATACTCTATTGTAAAAAAACCCCAAAAACCCACAACGAAAACCCTTTGATTTGAAGATGCATTCTTGCTTAATTCTGACAACATTGTACATGGAACTTGAACAAAGATGTAAACTTGAATGTAAATATTCTGTTTAGTGTTGAAATTAAGCAGTGGCATGATTATTTGTTAAAACTAATTATTTCATTGTAAATGAGCATGAAAATCATTCTTGCACAATAAATATCTTTATAAAATTCACTGTCTTAATGTATGTGCATCAGGTAAATGTGTAAGCTGGATGTACTAAAGATGTCCCACCCTCATTCTCCTCAGAGGAATCTTTTGCATAGCATGTTACAGCCTCCTCTGTGTCCTGGGCTGGAAATTGTGTCCTGGGCTGCATCCAAAGCCCCGTGGGCAGCAGGGCAGGGGGTTCTGCCCCTCAGTGAGCCCCCCTGCAGGGCTGGGCCAGCACAGGAGGAGCTGGAGCTGCTGCACAGAGCCCAGAGGAGGCTCCCAGGTGAGCAGAGGGATGGAGCAGCTCTGCTGGGAGGAAGGGCTGGCACAGCTGGGGTGCTCACCTGGAGAAGGGAAGGCTTTGGGGTGAGCTTGGTGGCCTTGCAGGGCCCAAAGAGAGCCCACAAGAAAGGGGGAGAGGGGCTATTTATGAAGGCCTGGGGTGACAGGATGGGGGAATGGCTTCACACTGGCAGAGGGTGGGTTTGGATGGGATGTTGGGAAGGAATTCCTCCCTGGGAGGGTGGGCAGGCCCTGGCACAGGGTGTCTAGGGAAGCTGTGGCTGCCCCTGGATCCCTGGAAGGATTTCAGGTGAGGTTGGATGGAGCTCTGAGCAGCCTGGGACAGTGGGAGGTGTCCACTCCCAACACACACCCAACAACCTCCTCAACACCTCCCTCTCCTCCCGACAGACAAACTTTTAAAGCTGTCGCAACCCAAACCATTCCGTGACCCTGTAATTATGATATTTTGGGGGTTAATTGTCCTTTATATTTGAAGTGTGTGAATTTGGCCCTTACCAGAACACATCACTAACACAGTTAAATCATCTTGCCAAATTCTGTATCTGTTGCAACCAAAGCTGCCGTGAATTAATTTGCCTGTAAATAGCTGCAGCTCTTCATTGTTTTGCAAGGCAAATCTTGTTTCCCTTTGTAGCTAATGGTAGAATGTGAATAACTTCAAAAGGTCTTGGACTGGCACAAAAAGTTGTATAAAGCATGAGTATTCAGCATGAAATATCTGAAGTAGCACACTGAAGTAGCTGGTTTTGATTATTTTCCCTTTTGAGGGGTGGTGGTTGCGTCTATGGAAGCATTAATGCCATCTTTTCATTTCTAGCTGTTTAAATGTCACAGCTTCCTCTAGTGGGTTTCTTTAGACACAGAGTAGCTTGCTTATCTAGACATTTTAATTCTTCTCCAATTATTATTCCACAAGTGGCAGACCCATTTTTTAACTGCAGTCACCAAATTGTCACTTCTACTTAATGTTTGTCAGTTGTGCAACTTGCAAAGGAAAAATCCTAACCTCCAACACATGGACATTGCTTTTTACAGTCACCTGTCCTACAAATAAACTGACATTGTTTTAATAATTAATCAGAGTGGCATCAGATTCAATGAAGTTGTTGTTTACTTCCTAGGAAGAAAAGTTTGTTGTGATTTGTCTGAACTCATCATAGAGTTTAGACTTCAAAAAATCCAAGCAGGCCCCTCTGAAATAAAAGGGGTCTGTACTACAGCAATTAAATCAGAGTCCAAACTAAATGGGAATGTGAAAATAGCCTGGACAGAAATTTGCTCAGATCCCAGGACAAGCAATAATTCAAATTTAACCTGATTGATTTTACCTGATACTCTGCAATAGAACAACTACATTGTCCCATTGAATTTAATGAAGCACAAAATCCTGGGTTTCTGCAATTAAAAAGGTGTGTGGGACAAGCAGCTGATCTCTCAAGCACCCTGGCTGTACTTTAGAGATAAATCTGACAGGAAATGATGTGAGACTTCCCAAAGCAGTTGCCCAAGCCATTAGGAAGCCTGGCATTAGAGGCTGGGAGTGATTTATGGCTTGGGTGGGTTAAGCATGGATTTGTTTGATAACAAACAGCTGCTCTTGGGGAAGATTCCAACAGTGTTCCATTAATTTCTTTGCAGCTCATTCCATGAGGAAGTTGCACGGCCAACTGGTTCCAAGTGCCTTCTGCAAAGTGGGTGAGTGTGTGACCCTGCCTGTGAGGTCTCTGGGCTGCCTTTGGAGCCCCCAGTGAGTCTTTGGGGCAGAATTAAGAGCAGGGTGCAAGCCCAGTCAATGAAACATCAGTGTGGAAGCTGTAGCACGATGCAGACCTTGAGGGAAACAGGAGATGCCTTCCTGTGGTGCTGGAACACAAGAACGTGCAGGCAAAAAGGATATTGCAACTGGGCAGACACAAAAGAAGGGGTGGGTTTAGTGCCGTGTTTGGTTAGAAGTTTGTTCAAGATGAACAGTGCCACAGGTCTGTAGGAGCTTTGAGGAAATCAGAATAAATATGTAGTGAAAAAGTGAAAAGACGGTGCTTAAGAAGGAAGAGTTTGGGTGTTGTTCCTTTATGGAGTAACACAGGGAGCAGTTTCCTCCTCTGTCTGCCCAGGTTTCACCTGGGATAGAGTTACCAGAGGGATGGGGCACTCTGGTACTCAGCTGCTGGCTGCGCTTAAACCACAACACTGTCTTATGATGCTGCTGGAGAAGGAAAAAATACACACTCCAATGACAACCACAGATATTTTTGGCTGGCTAGACACAGATTTAATTCATATGATTTGCTTGAATGGTATAATTATGATATTAATTTTCATCATGTTTCCTAAATACAAATGCAAGTGCAGAAACAGAAAATTGAATTGGCAGCCAATGATATGCAGTCAACATACAGGAAATATCTCAGACTAAAGTAATTTGCAGATTATGACAATAGGTGGGAGTGAAGCAGCAAGAGAAAAGGAAAATATGATACATGGAAACTACAAGAAATTAAATTAAGTACAAACTTTACTGCTATGCATTTTACCAGCTATGCTTACTTCTCCCATAAGAAATTCTCATATTATATTAGTCTTGACTACCTTAATGACAGGGAATTCAAATATTTTTTGACTGTTCTTTGTCATCATGTCCAAAATAATTCTTCAGTTGCTAAAATGAAGGGACTGAAGGCACCTGAAGCCTCAGAACAGTCAGTATTAGTGAAAAAAAATGCAATCGTGCAAAGAATAGAAGTATGTATGGCTGGAATGAAGAGGGGAAACACCCACGTGCTGAGACAATTTCTGAGTAGTGATATCTGAGCTGTAAACCTTCAAACATCTAGAACAGACTGGAAATTATGATTTCTGGGATTAAGGAAACTTCTGAAAATTAACTCTTGGTGTTAGATGGATGAGGCAGTAAAATATTCACAAAATCTATTTTCTTCCTTAGCTTTCCAGTTTATCAAGGGAGGGGTTCTGCCCCTCTGCTCCCCTCAGTGAGACCCCCCTGCAGGGCTGGGGCAGCACAGGAGGAGCTGGAGCTGCTGCAGAGCCCAGAGGAGGCTCAGGGTGGGCAGGGGGATGGAGCAACTCTGCTGGCAGTGCCCAGCCTGCAGGAGAGGCAGCTTTGGGGTGACCTTGGTGGTCTTGCAGTGCCTGAGGGGAGCTACAGGATGGGAGGGACTGTTCACAAGGGCCTGGAGTGACAGGATAAGGGGAATGGCTTCACACTGACAGAGAGTGGGTTTGGATGGGATTTTGGGATTAAATTCCTCCCTGGCAGGGTGGGCAGGCCCTGGCACAGGGTGCCCAGAGCAGCTGTGGCTGCCCCTGGATCCCTGGCAGTGCCCAAGGCCGGGCTGGATGGGGCTCTGAGCTACCTGGGACAGTGGCAAGTATCCCTGCCATGGCAGGGAACTAGAGTGAGATGATCTTTGAGGTTTGCTCCAGCCCAGGCCATTCTATGATTCTATCAAACACATTTCTGCTATTTCTGGATGTACATAATCACAAACATAAATGAGCACTGCAAACATATTTGTGCCATGGAGATTCCTACCTAAAGATGCAAACATGTGCATCTGGTTTCATGGGGTTTTAACTGTTGGAAAATTCTAGTTAATACTTGAAGGTGACCCAGCAAAAAGTCGAGAGGCACAACTGGACAGCTTGCAGAGAAACAAGGACAAAACCTGCTGCTCCTGCAAACCAGGGTGCAGAATTGGAGACATTGGAAATCGAACTCTGGTCTGACACAGAGGTAACACAGAGGCCAATAAAACAGTGAGTGGCTGATATAATGGTAATTATGTTATTTTTGGAATGTTTAAACTTATGTGTGGGTTAATTTCTATCCTATGAGAAAATGGAGCTAAATGAATTAGGACACTGCTGTACAGTGCTCAAGTGCTCTTAAGTTAACAATCAGGGGAAAGAAAATCTCAACAGACATGCTGAAAATCAACTTAACCTCTAAATGTGCCCCATTTTTTCCCCACATTGTGACAAATGTTTCAGTTCCCTGTGAAATTAGGTAATACACTTGGTTGAAGTTGGTCTAAAAGATCCCTTCTTTATTAGAAGGGATGATGGGCAGTTAGCTCAGAAATGTCTTGCTGAATTTCTCTAGATTCAGTATGAATCTTCCTGTGGTTTTATATAACAGTATTTTAGAGCTACTGAATCATTTGGGTTGTGAGTATTTAACCCCTCTGGAAATCTGACACCTGAGGGCATTTCATATTGAATAATCACAAAACAAATCACTGGAATTGGGCATGAGAATATTTTGAACTCATCACCCAAAAATTTGGAGACACTGTTTGGACATACACTGACTGAAAATCCAAGGGAATCTGCTCCTGCAATCTGTGTCATGCAGGGAAAAAACAGTTTTTGAATTAATCTAGATGGCACCCAAGGCAGAGCAGCAAAGGCTGTAGCTAAATCCTGGGGCTGAGATTTTGCCTTACTAGCCCTCATCCATGCTCCAAAGCCAGCAATCATACAGCCTCTGACCCCAGTGACAGAACATCTTTGTTCCATCAGTTTTGTGCTGATGAAAAGCATCACCTGCAGCTTTACCCAGCTGTCCTTCCACATTCACCTCCTCTTCAGCCTCCATAAACAAACTCATCCTTGTAAAACTACAAACAGATGCCAACAATGCTCTCAGATTTCCATCTGAGGGGTTATCTGCTTATTCAACATTTACAGTTTGGAAAATCTGTGGAAGGAAAAGAAATGCAAGGTGTTTGCAAGACGTCGGATGTTTGTAATTATTACAAGTGCGGAACACAGCACGTTATTTGTTCCAGCAGTGGCTCTCAGCAGCAGCAGAGTGTTTGCCTGTCCTCCAGGTCTCAGCTGTGGGAAGTATTTTGACAGCTCCATCCACAGTGTGGAACTACACGTGGGCAGAGTTGTGTTTTCCCTTTGCTGCTGAAGAGAGACTTCCCAGTTTGCCACAAATCCCGGGCATGTGAGCGCATGCTCCTACTGAAATACCTCCAAGGGAGGGAAGCTGACATCACACTGCTGCTTGGTAGTATCACCCTCTGGAAATGTGCCTCTGCTCCTGGTGGGACACCCCGATGTCAGCTACAGCTTCCTGCCACAAGCTGTGACAGCTGCCACTGTGGGACCAAAGGGGGCTGAGCCTGGAGCCTCCCTCACACCCTTCCACTGCCCAGCCCTGGATGTGGACACTGAGCTTCCTTAGGCCTTTCCAGGGGCACCTGCCACCCCAGCTGGCAGCAGCTGCTGTAAATGCTGAGCCCTGGCATGGAGAGAGCACCCTGGCAGTCCCTCACGTGGCAGTGCAAGCTCCTGGCAGAGTTTTCCCCTCCTGTTTGGCAGGAGAAGGTGGGTGGTTCAAGCCTTGAGGAAGGTGAAGGCAAGCATCTGGAGAATGCAGGGTCAGCTCAGAGAAATCTCCCCTCCATCCTGCAAATCATGGCTCTCTGCTCTTGCAGGGACAGGCTCCTTCTCTTTGGGACTCTGCAGAGTCCAGGCAGCTCCACTTTGGGCATCCACAGATAATGTTTTCATTTCCATTTCCTCTCTGAAGGCAACTCCAGAAAGAGATATCCATGTCTTTCTTTTTCTCTCAATTTGTGATTACAGTGACTAAAATAATAGCTTTTACCACAATTTACAGCTCCTTCATGTCCTGACATGAAGGAGCTTGATGGTTTCATGTAGTTTGGATAAGTGGCCTACATTCCAAAGCTGTTTCAAAGCACTGCATTGTTTTTTTCCCAACATTTTGTTTCATGTCTGTTTGAATCTTCAAGTCTGCAAAAGTCATCATGCTATGCAAGTAAGGACTTTATTTTAATAATTGATTTTTGAATGGCATTCAATAATGTGTTATTTCAATTCAGACTGGTTATTTTATACAGCAATGTATATTTTGATCCTTCCAGTTCAGCAGAAATCGTGTTCATGATGGTAGAATCACACCTGCTACCAGGTGACTGATTGTTTGCACATCAAAGATTTTGTTCTTTGCTCAATTTCTGATACACTAGCAATTTTCTGTTACCCTCTCAAAAGGTTATTCTTTGTGCAACAATGCTAAAATGCTGTAAACTTATGATGTCATATTTCCCACGAAGTGAATAGGCAGTTGGGAAAGTATGTTGAGTCTCCAAATAAAAGGGCTTTGTTGATATTTATCTTCCCAAGCAGTTTATGTTATCTCTTAGACTCTCTCCCACCAGCTGGCTGAATTAATGACTTGTGAAACTCCCCGCCTGACACGAATGGCAGTGTGACATTTTGTGAGACAAAGCCATCCATCTCCTGGGTCTCTTCTCAAGAGGAAAACTGTTCTTTCCCTACCTTTCAAATGGTTTATAGAACTAATCTCAAAACAGAGGGAAAGCACAGCCTCTCAAATCTTTTCAAAGGGATTCACATTTGAGTAAGTACCTGGAGAAAAACAAGAAGGACGAAGCTCCACAGCTAAAGGTGTCTGTGTGTCTGCAGTCCATGGTGGTATTTGACAACTCTGAAAGAGCTGCTGTGGTCTGAGGTGCAAAGCATGGCTGGAGCTGAGCAGAGGAATGTGCAGGTGGGTCCCTGGTCCTGCATTTCTGGAGTTTTCAGCCATGGTGTCAATGCTGTCTCTGTGCAATAACTGCAAATCCCTGTGGGAGCTGCTTTCCCTTGGGAGCCACACTCAGTCCCAGGGCACTTCCCTGTTCCTTCACTTGCAGCTTGTATTGTCACCCAGCATGAAAAATAACACTCCAGCTGTTTTCAGTTCATCTCTGTCCTTTGGTGGACAATTTCTGTGTTGAGCCTTGCTTCCATCTTAATTATATTTGTGAAGAGACAGAATAAATGTTCACTATTGTTTGCCCATTAACCAAACTTTAAATTTTCTGCCGGGTCCCAATGAAGTGATGCTGCTTAAATTTGGAGGCCATAAAAAAAAATCGTGATGGTCTTGAAGCACTTCACTAATATTAGCTGTTGGTGCATCCAACAATTTGAATCACAGCTGAATTTCTCTGCAATGTGTGTCCCACAGCACTGCACTAGGCTTGAAGAAGTCTCTGTTACAAATCTACCTCGGTCATCAGTCAAATATTTTCAAGTCTCTGTCTCGGTTTTCTCTGTTAAATGCAGATAAAGGTAACAGCAACTTCTTTTCAAAAGTCTTAAATCACTTCTGAGGCCTACTTAAAAATGCAAGAAGGTCCTGGTTCTGGTTCCAGTATGGCAGAGCTGCTGTATGAATTTGCTGCTGCACACACCTGTATGTCAATGCATTTGGAAAGACTGTTATGAGGCCAGGAACTTCTGCCTTTGTATGGGTTAATGGAGTATTTGGCCCTGCCAATGAACCCGAGCTCTGCACTGGTTCTGTGCCTGCAGCCTCCACCTGGCCAGGCTGTTTCACTTCCATCACCGAAGCCTTGGCTTTTTGCTCAATTTGAAGTCAGATTTCCATTTTCCCTGTGGATGCTGGATGTGGTATTGCCCGTGATCCTGCACCTTTCAGAGCAGCAGCCTATGCTCACGGTCTGAGTGTTTGCCAGAGGAGGCCACTGACAGCCAGAGTGTTTGTGAGGCTCCTTTCTAGACATTCTCTGTCCAGGCTGTGAGGGTTTCAGCCACCCTTGGTGAAAGTTGTCTTTAAACACATTTCTGCATCCTCTTTTCTTGCTTCATCCTTTTCTCTGTCACCTTTTCCAAGATGGACAGCTGAACAAATCCCATCACCTAGATCTGCTGTTAATTCTCAGCAGAGGAGGGGTCTCCTGGTGCCTCACACAAATTCAGGTTTCTCCCTAGTCAGAACTAAGGATCATTTGTGACAAGAAGAGAAGATACAGCAACAACATTGACCAGCTTTTTCCTCTCTTCTGCTTTTCTTCTGTCCTCTTCATCCTGGTCTAAAGGGATTACTTACTGTGAGACCAAATGTTTTATGTCCCCCTCTGTATCAGACACAACCTTCTCACAAGCAGGATTCTTAACCAACACTAAGTTATGAATGATGGCTTCCTGACAGCAGCTGCTCAAATTGGAACTTCAGCAAAAGCCAGACAGGAGGTAAGAATCTGTTCCCCAGGAAAAGGAGCTGCACCTACAAGGGAAGAGCCTATTTGCTTCAGAGATGTGCTTGTAGTCTCTGTGCATGTGGGTGTGCATGTTCTATTGTGCCTTTTATATGCATTTTATTGCCTTGACAAATTGTGCATTATACCATAGGACCTTCCAGCCACAATATCTTTGGCATGTCAGTTCTAATACACAAAGTCATAGAAGAGTTTGGGCTGGAAGAACCTAAAGGATCATCCAGCTCCAGCCCCCTGCCATGGGCAGGGACACCTTCCACCAGACCAGGCTGCTCAGAGCCCCTTCCAGCCTGGCCTTGAGCTCTTCCAGGGATGGGGCAGCCAGAGCTGCTCTGGGCAGCCTGTGCCAGGGCCTCAGCACCCTCACAGGGAAGAGTTCCTTCTGTAAATCTAACCTAATTCTCCCCCTGTTTGAGTCTGAGCCCATTCCCCCTTTTCCCACCACTACAGTTCCTGATGAAAGTCCCTCTTCATCTTCCTTTTCAGCCTCTTCAGATACAGGAAGGCTGCCATGAGGTCTTCATGCAACCTTCTCCTCTCTAGGCTGAACAGAACTTGATTGGTACCACCCCAGCAAGTCCCTTACCCTTCTGAGTAGCTGTTTTTGTGAGTAAGCCCATTAACTGCAGCACAGCTCACTCCTGTTAACAGTGAGCATAAACTCAAAGAGCTGCACAGGCAGGAATTTCACCCAGAATTTCCAAGTACTTACTTATCTTCACCTTACTGCTGCTCCTGCCCACCCACGTCTTACATGGGCATTTTCACATGCATTAAACTCACTGAAGAGGCATCCTGAAGGCAGTGCTGTAGAAGAGAAGTCTGGTTTTTATGCATTAAAACACACTGAAGAGGCATCCTGAAGCCAGTGCTGTAGAACAGAAGTCTGGTTTTTATGCCTTACTTCAATAATGTACAGCAGCAATGGTAAGATTGTACAAATTGCCTGTGTAGGAACATATAAAATTCCATTTTATGAGAAAACCTTCTTTCCATGCAGAACCAAAAAGCAAAGTACCTGTGGCTAATGCCTTAACACATTCCTTGTCAATTACTCCTGCATGTTTTCACTCATTCTTGTTCCACCTTTTTACCAGCCAACATCACTGTTGGCAGAAAAAGATGTTTTGAAAGTCCTTTCAACAGTGCTCGTAGAAGAGGTTCTCAGTTTTAGAGAATGAGCTCTGTCTCTCATCAGTAAGTCATTTTTCCCCATTTTATGCTTCACTCTTGTGTATTCTGACTCCTCTGTGCAGCTGGAAGGATGACTGCAGATGTTGTCACAGTAATGGTACTATTACAGCATGAGAGCTGAGGGGAAAACATGGCAAAACTGCTAATGTTTTTCAGAGGACTGGTACAAGCCAGGTAAAAACTGATTAGCTTTTGGACACCAGGACTTTGCAGAAATTAATTTGATATTGTAGTTACAATTCTCCCTTTTAATAGGATTATATAAAACTGTCTGTCAAATTAGGGGCTTAAAATGCTTTATCAGTGAGAATATACATTTGTGGGTGGTTTCAACAGAGCTGCAGAGATCACAAATTCTGATAGGGAGAGGCATAATGGGAATTTGGCAACAGGGCAACTGTGCATCTATTCATACAGTTCAGTGTTTGAGCTGTTCTTACAGAGATTCGGATGCCAGTTTCAGATCTATGTGAACAGAAGGAATTCAGAGAAATCAGCCTGTTCACAGGTGACACCACACAAAAGCTGACCTACAATGATAGTTCAGACAGGTGATGATTTCTGAATATTTTTGTGTTGTACATTGGGTCAAAAAAACCCATACCAAAGGAGCACTAGTTATTTATGGCAGTGGGGAATAAGGGCTGGGGTTCCACACAGAGTGCTTACTTTTCTTTCAGCTTCATTTTCCCTTGAAAAATGACATCAAATTTTCATATAGACTCTACTAACATAGCATGAAGTACTCGCAGAACAGAGGGCACAGCAGAGCAAGGAGTTTTAGTCCAGTGGTAACTGGGTGCACTGGGAAGGTAATGGATTTGCCAGGTATATGGCATGGTGACGTTTTCATCCACCAAAAGGATGCCATACCCTGAAAACTGATTCCAGTGCAACTCCTCTGCTGAATTCTGCAGAACAGAGAGTGTGTGGGATGCTGAAGTGGAGGGAAATTCCCTGTTATTTTGGAAGTGAGAGAGCTGAGAGAGTGCAAAGACGAGGTACAGGGGGATGCCTGTAGGAGTACTCGATGTTTCAGATGAAAGCAGGCAAAAGCTGGATCTTTGGGAGGATGTAGTTCTAATCTTCGCCAGTGTTTTGGGCTGGGAGCAGGGGAAAGAAGGAAGCCTGGAATCTGTGGCTGGGCAAGGTGTTGGCTGAGCAGAGTGTCAGCTCCACCCGCAGGGGCAGCGCAGCAGGGAACGCAGGGGATCCTGCTGCCGCATTTTGGGGGGAAACCGGGAAAACACAGCGCGGCGTTTTCCTTCCGATCCGTGAGCAGCACGCTGTGTCACCTGAGAGTTTAAAAGGCGTTTTATTCCATGCTGTCCCTCGTTGCTTTTCCTTGTGCTGATTTTTAAAAGCACCTCTCAGAATAATTTTTGTTTGTTTGTTTTGGGTTTTTGTTTATTTTTTCTGTCGTGGACAGACCCTGCCCAGGATTACCTGGCCTTTCTGGCTGGGCTTTTACTTGGAACCAAGTAATGGAGGTGAGGTTAAACTCACCATCAATTCTCACTAAAATGGAGTTCAAAAGAGTGGAATCATGCCTGAATATCAATTTTCTGCTTCAATTTAAAGATATGGATTGTTGATCACGATATCTCTGTATCTTCTCAACAACTGCAAACTGTCACTGAAGTGTTTCAGGCTATTTGCTTGTAAGCAAGGTTCATTTTTTGGCAGTTTATTCTTACCCACCGTTTATTGTCCACCCTCAGCCGTTGCTGCCAGCAGAAAGTTGCGGTGTGCTGCTCCTCGGGGCTCACTGCCAGAGGGAAGGACAGCGAGGGACGACGCTGCACAGAGCACCAGACCTGGCTTTGAGCTTCTCCTGCTGTGTCTGCGGTCCCCAGCTGTGCAGGGGCAGAACAAGGCAGGCACCTCCAGCTCCCCGTGGCGAGTCAGGGCAGCACAAGCAGCTCAGTCTCAGCCTGTGCTGGTCCTTGGGGCAGCACCGGGCGATGGAGCTCCTGCCCTGCACCAACCCTTCAGCAGCCTGCCTGGGGGCTTCATGCTGAAATGGACTCACAAAACAGGGCAGGAAATGCTTAGGAATATCTCACAGGACCACAAATAAAAGATATCCCAAAATCTTGTGTACATTGGGTGTACTTTAACTTAATTCATTGCAAGCAGTTTGCACACTGAAAGAGTAAGTAATTCCTGCTTTTTCTTGTTCTTTTGCACTTTCTCGTTTCTAAAGCAGTACAGAGCCTCAAGTCTGTCTCTTCTCAACCAAAGGTGAGCAAACAGCCAGGATCTAATTTGGGATACAGTTCTGTTAATATTTTTTTCAATCACTTTTTTTGTTTTACTTTTAATGGCTTCAGCTAACTATGTTTTGAATTAGTCTCCAGAGACTGAATGGTTCTGTTTGTTTTTAATAGATGTGACTGAACAGATTTTGATTTATTCTGCTGTTGGTAAATAATTTCCCCACCAAAACGAAAATATTTACCTGATTCTAAATATTTTTTTCCTACAGGTTAACCAAAATGCCTTGCTCAGTTTCTTTTCCCATTTTTGTCCAGAGAGAGAATACCTATAACACTCCAGACAACTGTAGCATATCAAATATGAATAAAAATAATATTTCTTCTGCAATTACATGTTTCTGGCATTTTTATGTTCATTAGACATCATGAAGTAAATGTTCTGTTTGTCAGTGTATATTTCTACACAGCAACACGCTGTGAATGAGAATGTTATTCCTTCTCTCGAGCACTGAAAGTGCATTGAGATTTCCAGGTTTATTTTTGCACTGAGAACTAAGCATGTTGGGATCTCTAGCTGAAAACACTGTTGAAACACCCAGCTAGTGTTTATGGTATTGTATTGCTGCCTTAGGCCCAGGAGATACCAAACTAACTGTAGCAAACTTTCTTCTAGATTTCCTTCCTTCGCCCAATTACCCCTTAATTCCCTTAATTACTACTCAGCCCTGAAAGTTGCCCCAGAATAGCCAAGACTCCGTGTGCTGGAAGTCTGGAAAGCAGCTGGCTGCTCACTCAGGCTGTGTGGTAGTCTGCAGTTTCCCAGCGTGTCTGGAAGGTGTGGCTGGAGATGGTGAGCACAGATGGATGGGACCAGCCTGGGCTGGATCTGCCTTTGTGCCAGGGACCAGAGAGTGGGCTCTGAAAGCTGGATCTGCCACTGAGATGCTGGGAGGGGTTGAACGTGCCTCCCATGTTTCAGCCTGGTTATCAGAGGTGCTTTCTACTGCTGGGGTCACTCTGCTGGCATGAACGATGGCACCGGTGATTTAGGAGGGCTGAGGGCTGCGCATGTGGCACCCTCAGCCTGGTGTGCAGATGAATTCCCCAAGGGAAGCCTGAGCTGGGCACTGCCATAGGTGTGCAAGGGTCATGCTGCTGCTCCTTGGTTTGTGGGTGGTTTCTCTGCCAGCTCTCCCTCACTCTGAGCACAGCAGCAGCCCCAGAGGGCTGGAGCGCCATCAACCCCTCATTGTGGTCTCTTCACAGACCCACCCACCCTAGGGGCACAGAAAACCAGAAAATATCCTGAACTGGAAGAAACCCAAAAGGGTAATCGAAATCCAACTCCTGCTCCTGCACAAGACAACCCCAAGAATCCACCGTGTGCCTGACGTGTTGTCCAAATGCTTCTTGAACCGTGTCAGGGTTGATACCATGAGCAATTCCCCGGGGAGCCTGTTACGGTGCCCAGCACCATCTGGGTGAAGAACCTTTTCCTGAGATTCAGCCCAAACCTCCCCTGACACAGCTTCACGGCATTCCCTCGGGTCTCTTCAGGGTCACCACGGAGATGAGATCAGTGCTTGTCCCTCTGCTTCCCCTCACCAGGGAGCTGCAGAACAGCTGCGAGGTGTGCCCCCAAGCTCCTCATCTCCCGGCTGAAGAGAGCAAGTGCCCCCAGCCGCTCCTTGCAGGAGCTGCTGCTGCTGGCAGGGCACGCTCTGCTCCTGGGTTTGCCGTGCTCCCGGTTCGCTGCATTCTCCCGAGAGAACCTTAACCCGCAGATTTCGCTGTGTACATTCTGTAGGATGTCCTTCGTGCGGGACACGCTTTGAGAGGGCGGACGCGGTGATCGCGGCCCGGGGCAGGTCCGGAGCGCTCGGGGCGGCCCGGGGGAGCCACGGGGCGGGAGGAGCGGCACCGGCACCGGCACCGGCACCGGCACCGGCACCGGCGGGCAGGGCTCGGTGCCGCCGGGCGCCTTGGAGGAGCTGCGGCCTCTGCCGGGGAAGAGAGCCAGACGCTGAGAGGGAAGGAAAAGGAGAGGGAGAGCGGCTCGGTGGGAGCCGGGGCGAGACCGGAGCGGGACCTCCCTCCGAGCCTGCGTTCCTCCCTCCGCTCGGTGCCCGCGGCGAGGGGGGCGGGCGTGGCGGCGGAGCGGAGCTCGCAGCACCGAGGTCTCCGCTCTCTCCCTCCCTCCCTCCCTCCCCCGGCGGCCGCGGGCCGGGCAGCGAGGCCGGAGCGCCCCGCGGCCGGGGCGGGGTGGAAATTTACCGGGTCGGTCCTCAGCGAGGGGCTCGGCAGGAGGCGGAGGGAGGGCGGGGAGCGGCGGAGCATCATCTGGCGGGGAAAGCGAGGGACCAAATGACTGAGAGGAAGGGCGGCAGCCGCCACCGCCGCCGAGAGAGCAGCGATCCGCGGCGCAGCGGCAGCAGCAGCCCCGCTCCCCCGGCGGCGATGGCGGCGGGCGGCNGGCCCCCGCCCGCGGCTCCGCATGGCCCGGGCCTGATGTGGGAGCGCGGCCCGGAGCCGCGGCGGCGCTGCGGGAGCAGGAGGAGGATGGCGGGGCTGGCGTGGAAGTGGCCGCGCACCCGCCTGCCCGTGGGCGCCAGCGCCCTGGGCATCTTCGTCCTCTGCTGGCTCTACGTGTTCCCCGTGTACCGGCTGCCCGACGAGAAGGAGATCGTGCAGGGGGTGCTCCTGCAGCAGGGCAAGGCGTGGAGGAGGAACCAGACTGCGGTCGCTCTGTTCAGGTACCGCCGTGCGCGGCCCAAGGGCAGCGGGGACGGCAGCGGGGACCGCCAGCCGCGGCCCGGAGCCCGCCCGGCCCGCTCCCCGCCCGCCGAGCCCCAACTTTATTCTTTCTTCCCCGACCCTTTGTTTCGTCAGAGCGGGCGGCAGGCGGGCAGGGCTCCTTCTGCCCGGCAAAACTTTTTTTGGGGTGGCTCCGTTGGCTGCGGGGAGGAGAAGGGGCTCGGAGCGGGGATGGAGGCTCGTCCCCGCAGGGAGAGCCGTGCGAGGGGAGAGGTTCCGAGGGTGCGGCGGTCGCCTGCACAATGGGATGCTGCTCGCTGGCCGGATATCAGAGGCACCGGCAGCGCCCGTGGCTGCGAACAAAGCCCGGGGCTGCCGGCTCGGCTCCCCCGCTACCGGGGCTGCCGGCAGAGAGCCCGGCCCGTGGGGCTCCGGGATGCCCAGGGATGCCTGTGCAGAGCCCGGCCCTTGGGGCTCCGGGATGCCTGAGCTGGATGCAGGGATGTCTCCGCGGATGTGCATCCGAGCCAGCGCCCGCTCCAGCAGCCTCGGGAGGCTCCGCACCGCTCCTTGGCTCTGTGTGGTTTATTACAGAAGCCACGTGAAAAAGCACCTTTTCTCTCTCCTCTTTGCTCTTGACGTGGCTGGGAAATGGCGATAATCCTTGGGGCCCGTTTCGCCTTGTCCAGCTGCACAGGAGAGGGGGAATGCTGCGACCAAGCTGCCAGAGCTGCGAGCCGAGGAAAACCGACCGGGTCCCCGCGCTGGGCAGGATTTTTTAATCACTCTCCTTTAAAAGCATCTGCAGTGGAGACTTGCATCCCCTCAAAAATTTCTCACATGTTGGGTACAACACAGGCAATTGGAAGAGAGGCAGATTTCCCTCCCTTACCCAGAGGGAAGCTGGTTTTTTGTCCCTGTCCTCCAAGTAGCAAATTAAAGATCAGATTGAGTGGTAATCAAAGTGCCTCCAGAAATACCCTCTTCAGTAAAATGAATCAGATCCAAAATTCAAGGGACTTATTTTCCCTTTTTAAAAATATTTTTGTTTGTTTTTAAGTGGCGTACAGTTTTATTTTAAATTCTTCAGTATTTTCTGAATGTGTTTGCCTTTGTCATGAATGGGAGCTGATGTTAATATCAAGCTTAGCATCTTGTCTGCTGGGATAACAGAAACTTTACAGTTCTTGAAACGCACGTTTGTTGGTTAGCCCCCAAAGCCTGGAGGAAATCTGAGCAATGATGGGTGATAAGCAGGAATGTGCTGATACTATCTCATTAGGCAGACCTGGAAGAAGTCCTCCCTTTAATACAGAACTGGCTATAAGGTTCAGATGCAGGATCCCTCTCCTAAAGCACTTAACTAACACTAGAAGCTATGTTGATCTTCTTGACTATAAGTTAATCTTGATCCTGTGCACCAAATTCCTCCAGTTTTGGGGGTAGATGAATCCAGCTTTTATTAAAACTACCCTGCAGGTTATGTAGGAAAGAGTTTGGTCTATTAGTTGTCATGTTAGTAAACCAAATGTTGTTTGAAGATTGGTAGTGCTGCTGCAGTTTCAGTTTACAAAACAGTTTTAGACCATTTCCACCACATGGTTTAGTAACAAAAACTCTGTGTGGCTCATCAG
This sequence comes from Hypocryptadius cinnamomeus, assembly GCA_013400635.1. NCBI lineage: Eukaryota > Metazoa > Chordata > Aves > Passeriformes > Zosteropidae > Hypocryptadius > Hypocryptadius cinnamomeus. Next base: position 36,323 of record VYZP01075185.1, read on the forward strand.
CTATTCCACTTGCCCATATGTTTTTCTACTCTCTAAACATAGTGATTATCTCAGAGATGCTATTGAAGAGAGTCTCATGCAATAAAAGGAGCTGTTGTTTCTTGTCTGAGCCCCTTGATGAGTTGGTACAGCACTAAATACAATGAACTTTAAATCAATCTGCTTTAAAAGTAGTTTTTAAGATAAACTGTATGCTGGAGATATGTAGTGAGTATAGTAACTCTATTATTCCAACACTTGTGAAGCAGAACTCTATTTTTGCTGCTTTAATTTGCTTCTCTTCATGATAGAAGATATTGAAGCTGAAGCCCATGTCAGGCAAGCTGCTGTATATTTGAGGTTAACAGAAACTCTTTGCTCAGGTCCTGCTATCCCTAAGCAAGCCAGCTGTAAAAACTCCAAACTTAACTTTCTGCTGGAAAATTCCAGAGAATGTCAGTCCCTGTTGGAATGGGAAAGGAGGGATAGAGCTTCACAGAAAACCTGCATGTGAACTTTCAAGTAATATCGCTTTCCATAGTAGTCTAATATTGTGTGCTTTAGTGTGTTATTAATAAAATATTATTTAAGAACGGTGTTAATTGCTGTGCTCCCTAGCCCTCCTGCCATGTTCTGGTTAACAGACAATTCTAGTTTCACTCAGTCTGAAGCATAAATTGGAATTAATCTGGGCTAAAAATCCAGTACTGCTTTGTGTAATAGAGTGGCATTTTTGATATTGTATATCCAGGTTCTTGCTACACAGAGCAAACTCCTGCTAGGTTTGGAACTTTCTCCTCCCATAAACTCACCAGACTCCTATTGCTGAACTGGATGCTGGGTAATTAATTTGATGAAATCACATTTTTCAAACATCAGAAAGACTATTCCCCCTTTGCCTTCTGTACGTGGACCAAGGACAACTTCACTAAGTGACTTAGCAGTTCAGCACCACCACTGGGGTAATTTGGGGTAGTTTGGGTTGAACCATGTCAACCAAGTGCTGGTAGCCCCTCAGTCTCCACTGCTGCTTCCTTCTCCTCTCAGTACAGCCAGAAACCTTATGGAAAGATCTGACCCCTGTTCTTGCTTATGCAAGGACCAGACTGGCCTGGTTATCGTGGAATGATTCAATGGGGGTTTTGTGTTTGAATGAATTTCCAGAACTGCTCTTCAAATATAAATACCTGCATAATTAGCCATGGATGTCTTTAAATTTCAAGACACCAGAGGTTCAGGGTAGTCATATAGTGAAAGCATCTCCTGTCTGACAAATGCTGAATATTCTGTCAGTCAGGTGGTAAAACTGCTCAGTTTTGAGCTGCAAAGTGGTCAAAATAGGAGTAAGACCATCATTAGAGCCACTAATAGCTAATGTGTCTAATCTGCCTACACTGTAATGGCTTATCATCCTCTGAAGTGGTTAATGTTGTTGAGCCCTAATTGTTTTTACAGATTGCTTAGGGGTTTTTTTAGGGGCTAGTGCTGCTGAGATTATTTAGGCAAAAATGTTTTTACTTGTTGTCTGGTATTTGCTAAAGTAAATTGAATACAGTAATACCTTTAGGATGATTTTGTTTAAAGTGCTGCAATTCATTAAAGGCAGAACTGGATCTATCTGCCTTACAAGCTCCATACAACCATAAATCCCAAGAACTGTGTGTTTATGTGACACTTCTTTCATTTGTTCGTGGAGGGTGGAGCTCCTCTAGGGAGTGGGTGTGCTGTGGGGGCAGTGGGTTTTGGAGTGCCAGGAGTCCCTGGAGGGGCTGGATGATGGTGAGAGCCTTACAGGCTCTTCAGGAAGAGATGGACAGTCCCTGCAAGACACCAGAAAGGCTTCACTGAGATTTAGCTGTGTTCCTGCTTCTGCTGCTTCAGTTTCGTGTGTTGCTGAAAGGTTGCCAGGGATGGTTCTGGGGGTGACTTGATCAAACTGGTGGTAGGTGTCCCCTGTGAACTCACTGTTCATGACCTGACTCCAGCCCAGAGCATCTGCCACAGCTTGTCTTTGCTGTCCAGTGATGTCCCCTCTGACACTGCCAAAGTGGCTGTGCCCACCTTGGCTGGTGGCTTCTCCACTCCTGCCCACCAGGTTTGTCCTCCTGTCCGTTTTCCATGGGCAGAGCAGAGAGGCTGCTGCCCTGGAATCACACAGGGTCAGTGGCTGGGCTGGACAGAAAAGCCAGGCTCTGGTGCTGGCAGTGGGGATGTGCACAGGGGTGCAGCCTCTGCTGCTGCTGCCCTGCAGAAGCCCTGCTCTGCTCCCAGGTGCCAGAGGGGCTTTCCCCCCAGAACTGCCCCTTGCCAGCTGCTCTCTGCCGGCTGTTCCTGTCTGCACCTGGAGTGCAGGCACAGGAGAGCAGCCCCTGAGCACATCACTGCTCTTCCTGGATTGCATGGGCACAGAGCTGCAGTTCCAGGTCGCTTCCCCAGCTGGGTATGGCAGATGCTATTGCAGAGTCAGCAGGGCTCTCCTTAGTTCAGATGGCTTTTTTTCCTCTTCTTTTTATGGCAGCGCTGCAAATTACCTGAGTCTTGGGATCCTCGTTGGGCTATTTCAAGGCAAATCTGAGATTAAACTTAGTATTGCTCAGGTTGACTTTAGATGAGAGTTTGGCCCTTCCTAAACAGCTTAATCAGATACAGAATTATCCCTGCTTTCCCTAGATGCATATGAAGGACAGAGCTAGGAGCAGATCTGAGAGATGCTGGATCAGGTTAGTTCTGCCTTTATGCCCTGAGAAGCCTTGCCCTGAAACCAATGGATATGCCCACATGTTTAGCCAAATCCAGTTCATTTTTCTGTCCTTAGTTGGTGTTGCTACTGCCTGGCTGTGTTTTCATCAACATTTTACTTGATTTTGTTGTTGTTGCTGTTGTATTTGCTTCACTGGGGATAAATGGAGTATTTGCAATTTGTGGTTTCCAGCTGAGATGAGAAGTTGTTTTGGTGAAGAGGTACAATTTTGAAGAACAGGTTAAAGGTGAGAGGAAAGAAATGTTCTTATTGCATGTTATTATTTGGAGGCTGTGATGAAGAAAGCAAGCTGTAGAGAGGCTTGGCTGCATATCTTCAAGGTGGATACCTGAATGACATGAAAACAATGAGAAATAGTTATCTGAGTTAGCTCACAGTGTCTTTGCAGGTGAGAGCTGTGCTGGCAAGATAGGAATTGATTTCAATTCCTGAGTTCCAGCTCCTGCTCTCCTCCTTGCTTGACCCTAAGTAGCATTTTCTTACAGACTGACTCGCAGTCCTGATGAAACAGGCTGCTGAGATCCCTGGTATCTTTCACTGTGTTGGATTGATGCTTTCCTTTGGATCGGTAAAAACCCCAGTCTGCCAGTAGATATGGGAGGATATAGCCAGCTCCCTGAGGCTCTTTTCCTGTTAGCTGGGAGCAGCCAAAGGCCCACAGCCAGGCACTGGGGAACAGGAGGAGCAGAGACTTTGCTGGAATTTAGGTTACCCAGCTGGGCCCCCAAAAGTCTGGTATGTGCACACCAGACACTGCTGGATGTATGGATTTTCCCATTTAGATTTTCCCTTTCTTTGCTGTGCAGTGGGCACTGAATCATCCAGACAATGGAGCAATGAGTGATTTATTCCTCTCGTCGTAATTTTCATCTTCAGAGCAGCCAAGAGTGTTGCTCCCATTTGATGTGTGTTCAGTGGCATATATGAAAATTCCTATTTTTGAGGCTAGTAGGTAAATGCATGGAAAATGAATTGTCTTTCACCCTTTAGAATTTGTCTTTCCCCAGTCTGGATGAACCTCACTGAAATGAAGAAGCTGTTTGGACTGCACTCTTGTTTTGTTCCAGTTTTCTGAGCACCAAAAAATACTTAAGTTTTAAATCCCTGGATATACGTTAATCTTTTTCTGAATGCTGCATGGGGTTCTCAAAATGCAAGGAAATTGCTCCTGATGCTAAATCATTTTAACACAGCTGCACACAGTTAAATTCAGATGAAGCACATTAATCCAAGCTAAGTAGTGTTTGTAAACCTCAGTGTGGATTCAGCTTTTGTCACGTCACGATTTTTACATACAGAAAACCAGAGGTTCTTCTCCCAGGTCTTGGAATTTAACCTGATTAGATAAACAGCAGATGGGATGGGACAAGGCACTGATGAGTCCCTGGACCCTGGCAAAGTGGTTTTTTCTGTAAAGTATTTGCTACAGAAGCTCTGAGCTTCATGAAGAAGCTGTGCCCGTTGCCTTGACCTTAGTGGTATTTGAAATTTTGAACAAGGTGAATTATATTGTGGAGAACTAAATCCCAGCTTTCACCAGGATTCTGGAGATCACTTTCTCACTGCTCCATTGAGGATAAAGGTGAAAGTTATGAAATTAGATTGTTATACAATATTTTATGGCTAGCAGAATGGTCTGGGGTTTTTGTTGTTATTGCATTACATCAACAGACTTTTATTTTGACTTCTGTTCCATTTGCTGGAAAATGCCCTCCTTCATTTCTTGGTTTAGAGATGCTCTTTTCTAATGGAGATGTGGCTACAGTGAGGCTTTTAAAGCTGCTGGGAACAGATGAATAGAAATGGTTAACATTTTTAATGTCTTTCATGTTTGCTGAGAGCATCCTGAACGTTTCCTGAACAACCATGGTGTTTATATTTTTCCTTCTTTTTTCTCCTCCACCTCTTCTTCAGTCTATTCCCATTCTTAAGCTGCTTGAGGCCCCCCTCAGCTTTAAGGGGAGCCCCAGACTACCGGAGTGGCTCCTTTTATAATTGTCCAGTTAACGTTCACAGCAGTGATACAAAGAACTCGCGTGAAATTATTTCCTCCTCTATCTCCTTCCCCATCTGAACTAACAATACCCTTCTCCAGAGTCTTGCAACTCCCACTGATGATCAGGGATCTGTTGTTTTGCATCCTTGGTGTTCCAGCAGTTGGCTTTCAGGCTTTCCAGGTAAATTGCAGACTTTGCCTTCACGTATTAGCAAGATAAAGGCTTTACTTGTCAGGTTGCCTCTGCTCCGAGGAAGCACCACCAGCTTTCATTTAGTAGTTGCTATACAGATCTCCTATACTTTAAGGAGTGCTGGGAAAACAGATCATCAGCTATTTTCCTTGCTTTCTTGTGGGAAAAACTTGCTGTGCATATTTCTGGAATGCCAGGAGTGGCCATTGCTGTAATAGAGAAGTAACAGCTTTGTATTTCCTGTCAGAGATGGAAGACAAACAAACAAGACAAATTTTTTCTCCAGTGAAAAGATTTTAATATTTTCCTATGTGGTCCATCTTGGCCAAATGTCAGTTCTGGGAATTCTGTTTCATCTGCCTCAGTGTCTGGAGGTTCCCTCATTCTGCTGATGCTGTGGTCCTGCCCTGTGGTGGTATCCCAGAGCAGGGTGATGAGGGACCCTCTGCTGTGGGCAGTGCTGAGAAATGCCAGAAGAGTTGAGGAAACCAGTCCAAAAGGCTGAAATGTGCAGTGGGTGAGTGATGCTGAACCCAAAGCTCTCTGACTGATGCCTGCCCTTCTCAGTGAGTCAGTAAGATTTGGGCCTAATGGGATGAAGACTATGGGGTTACTCATCTGGGCTTCAGAGCTCCTACTTCCAGCTGCAGGGGACCCTGGGCTTTGGCTCCCCATGTACTTCTGTACAGCAAAGGAAGCAGAGTTATAAAGGCAATTAAGGAAACCATGTACACGACATAGTTATCTATTGTGACTGAACTTCAGGTCTAGGTCACCACTGGTGCTGGTTGGGAATTCTGTGAATAATTATCACTGTCCAGAAATTATTATTTTTACAGTGCCATAAGCTTGCAGAGAGACATTCTGTGCACGGAAGGGTTTTCCTTCCAAGGATGTGTGTGGTGAGATCCTGGCTATACAGAGTATGAATTTTGATGAATGGGGTGGGTTTCCCATGGGTTAGTGCAGTTTTTAATGTGAAGGAATGTTGTAGGCACAGAGTTTGTGGTGATTGGGGTGGGGCTGTGGCCTCATCCCTAACTGGCTCCAGCTGTGCAGCACAGGTGAGCAGCATTGCAGGGAACGAGCCATGGAGTGCCCAGGGGCACTGACCAACCACAGAGGGCACAGAGGGCACACAGGTGCAGGGCATTAACGTGGGGCTAGAAAAGGCTGGGCTGGCGCACAATACAGAGCTGCAGACCCTCGAAGCCTTCTCGGGTGTTGGTGATAGCTCCACTGCCATTCCAGGAAAGGGCTGCCTGGGTGAGTGGCAGGCTGTGGGAATGTTCCTGGAGGGGTGCCCCAATACCTGTGCTGAGACTTTGGTGGGTGCTGGCTCCTCCTGCTGCTGGAACCTGGGGTACCCGCTCGCTACCTGTGATGTGTGAAATGCATTTGTTTTGGTATTTTTCTTCTTTCCATGGCTTCCATTGAAGCATTTATCTATTTCAGAGGGAGTAGAAGAGCTCTTTATTCCGTGTGTGGCATTCACTAGAGATATGAATCCCTGTTCCTGGATAGTAGCTCACAGTTACAGTATAAAGAATGAATTGTCAGCTACTGGTGAATTTCAGATTTGCTACTGCTGCTGCACCTGTGAGTTCTGTCACAATGGAGACAGCAGTAGTGAATGCTGCAGCAGACATTCCTAATTGGAATGCAGTCTTTAGATTATCCCTGCTCATTGTGGGTGATTTACTGCCATCCACTCAGGCAACGTTGCCTTCTTTATTTGTCTGAGTGAGGTTCAGACTCTGCAGTCTCCTGTGTTGTGCTATTTAGTTCCTAATGGCAATGTAAAAAGCATAAGAATTAATTTCTCTAGGGTGTGGCTGTAACATGGGGTAGAAAGGCGATGCAATATTTATGAGGCAGGCACAGCGGAAGGCTGTTGGATCAGATAGAAATGGGAATGATGAAGTGACCACTCTGTCTACAGCTTGTTTAAAGATTGATTTGAAAAATAATTTTGAGATAAATACATACGGTATTTAAATTTTATTTGTTTTTACACCTCTGTAATTTTTACTATACAATTAAGAAATGGGTTGAGAAACTTTGGTCTGTCTGCCTAAGTCTGTGGAGCAGATAGCTCACCTGTAAGTTCTCAGAAAGTTTATATATCTACCACTATTGCTCAGTTATGTGGAGACGAGTTTCAGGTTTATCACTGTGCTGGTCTTAATTTAGGATTATGGGGAGGGCACCTTTTGCCAAGGACCAGGATTCCAGCTGTTTTCAGGCTCTGGGGCTCAGCAGGCCAGGGGATACCCCCCTGCAGAATTTCTCCTGGCTTAGTGATGCTCACTCCTCCCTCAGAGCAAAGCAGGAAAGGATGCTGGATGGTGTACTTGGAGGCTAGGGGCACTCAATGTAATTTGGAGAATGCCCACCCTGGTAAAGCTGTGCCAGCTCCTGCAATCAGGTGACTTTGTGGCAGTCTTGTTTTCATGGAATAGAAATGAAACTGAATGTTTCAGTCCTCATAACTACAGGGAAGAGCTGTAAATGTGAATGGTGGCTTGGACCCCAAAAGGCAAGTAAAAATCCAGTGTGGGTTGTTGTAATTCAGATGCCTCATTTCTGTGCTTAATCATCATTTTGGGGGCCTGACTCACAGCTTTTAAGTGCTAGGGATTGCTATAGTGAGAATTACATATCAGCCTATAATTAGATGCATTTTTTAATTAAGGAAACTGCAACAGTGAAGGGAATAAGAGAAACAAAACCAATCTGGGCGTTCCTTCATAGGTCATATTATTGAACATTTTGTCTTGGCAGCCAGCAAGCGTCCAGCACGAACACACTTGCTGAGCCTTATGGGCAAATGCTGAACATCTCCAGGTTTATGTATGCCCAGCTGGATGAAGCAGTGAAAATGCACATGGGATAGTTATTCTTCCTGTCCTGTTTCAGCCATTGCCTTCAAGTGTATCCAGAAGGGAATGGCAGAGTGCTGTTGGAGCTTTCTGATCCACAAATGGTGACAACAACAAGGAACTTAACCTATCAGTAGAGAAATTGTGTGTTTTGATAGATCTGTTTAGACAACAGAACAAGTGGAAAACACTATAATGTAGTTCAGTAACTGCTAATGGGTCCAGCATCTGAGAACATGTTTATTTTTGCCTTGGTTCTTTGTAAATGAGAGAAAGCATCAAACTGTTTCTCAAACAAACTGTTTTGTGCTTCACTTGTCTAACAGGCTATTGCTACTGAAAGTCTTGTACTAAGAGGGTTAAGTTTGTTGTTGTTCCCCACCTAATCTGTGGGAAAATGTTGAGTTGGTTTTACAAATTTAGTACCAATTCAGTTTTCTCATCTGCTGCAGAACAGCAGGTCTGCATCACGGAGAAACGCCAAGTTCCTGCTGCTGGTGTGGGGGACATGGGCTGCTGGGTTCTTCTCTGTGGCGCAACCAGGAGAACGTGGGCAGTGTCTGTCGCCTGAAATCAGGGCTCACCTCAATGAATGAGTTTTCTCAGCACTTTAGAACTTAATCAGTTCTTTCCCAGAGAACTTTCAGCTCTGTGATTTGGTTTCAGGTGGTGCCTGGTGTGGCCCTGCAGTCTGCCTGGTGAGGATCTTACTCCTTTTCCATTCAAGATTAATAACTTGTTTTGCCTGAGAAATTAAAAAGAAACCCCAGAGTCTCGAGAAGTTGTTTCCACTCATGAATTGCTTCCAGTGTAGAAGTATTTCTCAAAAACCTGGATAACTGCTAGCTTTATCCTGGATAAAGATCTTATCCTGGATAACTTTTAGCTTTAAACAAATCTAAGGAAGAAATAGCCAGGCATTGTCATTTCATCATCACCTTCTTGGGTCTAAAGTGAATGGGCTCAATTTATTGCAGACGAAGATCTCCCAAAACTCACTGGACAAGTGATCGATCACATAAACATGATTTAAAAAGTATTTTAAAACCAACTTTCAGGCAATATTCCTGTCTTAAGATGCCTCATTGCAGGACTAAGTAGGTTGAATGATTTATTTAGTGAATTTTTACTTTTATCCTCATACTGAGTAGATATCTTGGATAAATTTCCTGAAGGATGTTTAGGATTTTTGCTTGCTCTTTTTAG